>JAWWEE010000048.1:9787555-9789243 GCA_035221455.1 Xenops minutus | reverse complement strand
GAAGAACCTTGTGCTGAGATCCAACCTCAGCCTGCCCTGCCCCAACTCCAGCCATTCCCTGGGTGCTGTCCCTGGTCACAGAGAGCAGAAATCGGAGCTGTCCCTCCATCACCCCTCATGAGGAGGCTGCAGAGGCAGCTTCAGAAAAGACCCAAACATCTTGTTTAAGAGAATGTAGAAATATCCACTGTGCAACACCAGGCCCTCAGTTACCACCAATGAAACAGAAGAAAAATGTTTGTTTTTTTTCACTGCTGCATTAACCTACCCCCAGACTAAGTGACAAAAACTCCTGTATCATAAATGCTCTCACAGGCTCCACGACTGTTATCAACAGTGGCAAATTACCTGGCACAGCCAAGGCAAGGGATTACTTTGAATAGCTGCCTTTTAGCACAGCGCTCAAAAATTATCCCTGTCCAGGAGGGTCTTGGAAAATGCAAGAGTTCTGCCAGCAACAACTGTGCTGAAGCAGGGCTGGAGCTCATGCAGCCTGAGCATCACTGACACTGCCCATGGGCTCCTTCTGCAGCTGCAGCAGCACTGAGCCCTCCCACTGTCGGGAGTTATCTCTTCCAAAGGGGAACCCATGTCAAGGCCAGGAGACATCCTGAATGTCAAACACACGACTTGCCACTGAGCCTTCTGTCATGAAAGAAGGGATGTACTGACACGGGAGGGATGCAAAACCAATCTGTCTGGGAATATGAGGAGCCACAGGGTGGCTGGAAGGAGAAAAAGCTTCATGAGTCTGATCTTTATGGTCACCACTATCCCATGGGCAAAAATTCACACTGGATTTCTGGCTGGGTGATCCCAGCAAAGCATCTTGCACAGAATCCAGAAAGGAATTTTAAACTGCTCAGCCTGTGCTCTGCAGTTTTGAGATGGATCAGGTAGAGGGTGGAAATTAATTGCTTTCTCCAGAGATATTCTCCATGAATACCGAGCCCTGGAATTTCATAAGGGATGTTTTAGAGACGTAGATGCTCCCTCTGTTTTACAGACTGTAGATACCAAAAGACTGGAAGTTCAATTCTCATCTCTTTTGAAAATATAGTAACAGGAAGGCTCTGAGATTTCAAACTCCCCACAAAAACCTCATTAGGCTTTATCTTCAGTCTAAGAAGCAAGTTAATAACAAGATGCAATGGGATAAATTTTAACTTGTGCATATTTTAAAAATGGGGAATAATTTATTATTTGTCACTAATAAACATGTTAGATCTTCCCTAATTAAAAAAAAAAAAAAAAGAAAAATTTAAACCTTGCCTAAATTTTGTGCCCTTGTTCAGTCAGAGTTACTGTGCTCCAGGCAGTACAATTAATTAGTGGAGATCACATGGCCTGTGCCAGACAGGAGGTCACAGCAGATCACACCCTCATTGCCTTAAATTATGTGAATTTATAAATCCCTAAACATCCACATCTTCCCACTCCTACATCCACTGTTGGCTCATCAATGCTTTGGACCTCCTGTGATGCAGCAATTCAGGCCAGTCCCATTCAGTGGGAACAGCCCCTTCCATAGTGGGACAGTCCTGGAGGGCTGTGGACACCTCTGAGCTCAGTCTGGAGCCAGGAGGTTTGCCCATCTCCCAGAACAGTGGGCCTTGCCAGCTTTTCCAATGACTTTGGTGTTGATGTTGTTGTGTATGTTGCATTTTATTCATGTTCATAGGATGCAG
>JAWWEE010000048.1:9747555-9782555 GCA_035221455.1 Xenops minutus | reverse complement strand
CCTTCTCCTGCCCTATCCATGCCTCAGAAGGAGAAAGTTCCTAAAATATCTGAGAGCTGAGGAGTGTCATGAAAGGTAAGGCTTTCAGTATCACCAGCAAGAGGTGATCCCTGCCCCTGAGAGAGCCTGAGCAGAGTGCTGCCCACAGATAAAACCCAGCCTTGACTGTGCTTCTCCTTGACACACCCAAACTCGGTGCCTAAATCCTTGCCTGGGATCTAGTAGAAGCAAATGGACAAGGAGAGAGAACACAAACAAAGCAAGCAGAGAAAAAACTGAGAAGGCATCTTATTTTTCCCATGAAGAGCAAACCATCCTTTCTCTGAGGCCACCCAAAGCCAACTCCTGCGAGTGCCTTTCCTCTCTCTCTCACCATTGAGGTCACACATAATACAGGTTGTGTTGCTAAACACAATGTATTTGTTTCTGTGATTGACCCTCCGCAGTCCCCTCAGTGGGCATATTTGTTCTGGCTGCTTCTCTTTGGAACCACAGAGGTATCTTGCCACAGGTAAAGGAAGGAATTTCCATGGGCATTATTGAAAAGTGGGAATGAAATCCCGTATTTGCCCCCTCCAATGTGCCTGTCACAGCACCTCCAGCGCTGCACAAGGTGGAGGAGGCACGTTGGAGATGCAGGAGCACCGAGTGTAAAGGGTGTTTCCAGCGAAGAGCACACTGGAAAATAAGCTGCTTCCCATCAGCGAGTACATTCTTTATCTTTAGCATAACATTTACAAAGCTTGTTCAGGAAAAAAATGTGTTAAATCTTTCATCAGGCTACAGACACTTTATTTGGAGTCTTCACAGAAACCCAAAGTAGTGCCATAAGGTGCCTGGAATATTAGCCAAGATAAAACCTTCAGGGCCATGCACGCTACTGTTTTCAAATCTGTTCTTTCATCTGATGTGCCAGTCGAAATTACTTCTGCAACATGGTCAGAACCAACCTGGATGGATTTATAATGCCTGAAATTGCTGTGGGCATATTTTTGTGAATCGCCTAGAGACAAACAGATAATTCTCTTTAGATTGTGCGAATTGCTAATTCTTATGCATGTCATGTGTTTGCCAAGTGGCATGTTTAGACAAGGAAATTGCAGAATATTCCTGATGTCACCAGAGCTCAGCGCTTCGAAAGCCACGGCAATGGAGGACAATGTCCTTTCACGTATCTCACAGATACATTACAAATTGTTTTCACACAATACTTGTTACCTTTCCCCACTACACCACTACCTGTCTAAGAGGGGACTGAAATGCTAAAGAGCAATTACTGACTCTACCAGCACAACATCACCACTTGTGTGGGTAGAGCAGAACCCAGCTTTTTATTTGCTCTGCTTAGGCAATTGGAATAAACAGTGGAAGTGTCATCTTTTGAGTCAACATGTCAAGCTGAGGTTTGTGATATCTAATCTCTGTCTGTTGGCATTACTGCACTGCACAAACCCCTCTCTCCTCACAAACACAGCTCGTGCCATCGGGGCACAGAGTTCCCCTCTCTGCTCAACCTTCTCAAAATGTTTGGACTCAGCGGCCAATTTCACCCACATTTGATGAGATATTTCAGAGCTAATTAAGCTCATGTGAGTTTTCTGGAAAAGGCGGCCAGTTGGTGCCGAGCCCCGCCGAGTCTGAGGGAAAGGCTGCAGTGTGTGATCACACCTCGCTCCCCACCAGAAAACGCACACACAGGAGGAATGTTAGAGCAACTCCAAGAGAAAAACCATCAATCAAAGGTTGCAATTAACTCTCTATGGGAAATGAAGCTTTGATAAGTTTTTTGCTCGTATTTATTTTACTACATGTGACTCAGATTCAGAGGTGCCAGCTTTTAACTAATATAGAAATTAGCCTCATCCTTAAACCCAACAGGGACATCTCTGTATAGCGTTTATTATAAAGCATAATTGTAGCTTCAGGGCATCATTTCAGATGAAAACGTAACATATACAAAAAAAGAAAATTCCATTTTTATTATGACCAGATTTTGCTTCTAAAGTGACTCTGTACACTTGGAGAGCTCAGCAAACTGTGTGTCCAGCCAGCACGCAGCTGATGGTCCCACACTTTGGCCTCAGGCTGTGAGATTATTAAAGCCAGGGATTTGATTCCTGGCCGACACACACTCTCCTCTTTAGCAACTTTGGGTAAATCCCCTGTCCTCTCTTTCTGGGTCTGGATCCTTCATCTGTAAAACAAGACTTTGTTCCCTTTGCCTGCACTTCGTCTTTCCTCTCTATTTGTGTTGTACTCTCTTCTACACAAAGTGGGCGACGCCTGCTTTCCTTGAATGCCTATTAAACTGTTTTCTAGCTTGGACGAATCCAAACACAAACATACTGAATCCATTCTTCTGAAGTATTTTAAGTGGATTTTTGTTTCTTTTAGTTCTTGATCACTGGCCATGAAAAAATTCCAGTGGCTCCAGAAAGCTGGGTCTGTCCATGAGAAGAATGCCAGCTTAACAAATCAGTAGCTTCAGAGTACTTAAAGAGGTGTTAGGAATAAGCAGTTACTTTTCTTTACTGGGAGGAAGATGATTAATATATTTGTTTTAGCATGTGCTATGAATGCAGCTTGGTTGTGTTTTACACGGAGGAGTAACAAATTAGCAGTCTCTGACGAGTCGCTTTGAATCCCCTTTGGATTTCATCGCTGTTTTAAATGGGGTTTCTCAAGGCAAACAGGAGAGAATTTTATTTTCAAAGGGAAGAGAAAACAGTGTTGCTAAAGGAGTTCTGCTGTCTATCCCTTCGGGATGCAAAAATAATCCATGACTGTGACTTCCATGAATTTCGTTAACTACGGCTGGATTGCATCACAGAGCCCCTTTCACAGATCTGCAATGGTTAATGAATATGGTGGGGAGACCAGATATTTCTTCAAAACAGCTCATCAAGTACGCTGCCTCCACTCAGCAGATGTAAAGGCAGGGCCCAGAGTGGGAGCTGGCAGAAACAGATGGTGCCTAAGGGCAGCTCTGTGTTCCAGTGCTCTCGGGGGCCAGGTGAGGCAGGGCGGGAGGGCTGGGGGGGGAGGTTGTGTTTTTCGGCAGCAGGTAAAATCCATTTGTCACACCAGCTCCAACTGGGCTTTCAGCACAAAAGTTTAATATCTGAAACCAATGAGGCATTCTGCTCTCCGACTGCAGCAAGGCAGGAAAACCTCTCCGAGCAGTGCGGAGTCCAGCAGGGAAAGATGTCAAACTCCTCATTCGGTGAGATTTGCCTTTTCTCTGTCTTTTTCAAACAAATAAAAAATGGGTATGCAAAGGAAACTGTTTTACCTTATTATACCTCCAGGCAAAGAACACAAAGTGACGAGGGTAAGTGTGTTTCCTTTCTCTGTTCTCCACAGGATAACATCAGTAACCTCATAAAGCAGACCCTGCTTTCTCCTTCCCTGAAATACAGACACGCACATTGCGGCACCAGCAATAAATTTCCATCGCCTCCAACTCCCAGCATTGCCAAGGTATGTGCCACAGAGAGCATTTTTATGAGCCAGTCTTTGACTGCCAGGATTTTGCCTTCATAAAGAAGAGATTTTAGTCCATTCTGTCTATTTATTTTGTGTAGAGGAATCAAGGTCAATAAACCATGGAGAAATTCGCTCTACCTTATTCCATTTCAGACTTTTGTCATCCACGCTTTATCGAGTATCTGAATGAATTTTTAATATCATGCCACAAAATGCTTTGGTCTTCTATCATACACTGGGACTCTATAAATCTGATAACACTTGGGAGTTCTCAAATATACTCAGCACTGAAGAAACAGCTTTAAAGTTTAGTCATTCTGATGAAATGTAAGAGCTTATATCAGTGACAGGTTGACAGAAAAAGCTGTTTTCCTTTCCATTTCACAGACTTCCACGTATGAACGCCATGAAACATGTCAGGACTTTCTCTGAGTCTATGAAGACAGAGATGGCATCTGCTCCCAGTGGGGAGCCCTTCTAACCAGTAATACTGTAAAATTTCATGATTCTGAAATCTGATCGACAGCCAAAGGAAGGGCAGGGAGGAGGTGTTTACTGTATTTTATAGGAGAGCATCAATTGCTTGTCTTGGCACATGATGTATATTTTTATGGCATACAGTGCCACTTTCAGAACATTTTTTTAAAAATTAAAATGTATTCATGTTGGCTGAACAGGTTTATAATTTCCTGTTGCTGGAAAAAATACACATTTCTAAAACCCACTTATTAACCCCACAGACTCATCACTACAGTTATAGTTAGGTGGGCAAAAAGCACCTTGAGCCTTAAGCAAACCCACAGAGATGCACTGCCAGCAGCACTGAGGCACATCAGGCTCTCACAGCACCACTGATCCCACCTCCCAGTGACAGGTGAGAGAGGAAATGGAGCCACTGCCTCTACAGTCTATTGAAAATTGTCTCATAATACTGTGGCCAAATTGGGATCTCATTAAGCCACTGCATTTGATTTTCACATTTGCTCTTTTAACAAATACACCCCACCAAATTTGGCCCCACCAATGTGCCTGCAGTCACGGGCTGGTGTTTGCCCAGCCAAGGGACACAACTGCCCCTTCTTTCAGCCCATGCTCAACAGGGCAGATTTTAACCTGTGATTTGCTCAGTCCTGAAACCCCAAAACATCCCTCCAACAGAGACCTCAAGGGAGAACACCAAACCACTAGTGGGTAGCTTTAAATGTGTTACATACCCTTACACCTTCAGGATGAAATTTAAAGGATGAACAGTTCAAAAAACCCTTGCAAACAACCACAGGGCTTGCAAATAGACCAATCCCTCAACTCCTCACTGTCCATATGATGAAGAAGCAAGAGGACAAGCCCAAGATCCTTGTAATTTTACTGATTCTAGCAAGACTAAACAGAAAATGAAAGGATGGCAGGGACTGGGCACATTTATAGCAGGCAGACACCAAATCTAAGTTACTCAACAAATGAAAGACTGCAGCAAGCACTGTGTAGACATGGATTTGAAGGAGTGATTTATCTGTGTACACAGAGCTAGGGCTCTTCTCGGCTTTAGTTTGAAGAAGATCATGGAGGTGCCCAGAAAAACACACATTTTCAGAGGCTGATCTATCTTTTACTCCCGTAAAATCACTGTGCATGAAAGAGGGAGGAGAGAATCAAACACTCACACTCATCAGTCTATGTTTTGTTTTGTCATGCCAAGGTAGGTGTTGGTGGCATGGGCTACGTGGTATAAAGAATTCAGGATAGCTGGAAAGTCAGCCATGGTCCACTAAGCCACAGGAAAGGTTCAGCTTACTAAAGCTACTCTGAATCTGGAACTCCTGAAGCTGGAAAAGGTGGGGCTTCCAGGAAAACCTTCTACACATTATTTAGAAACACTGCCATCTGACTTCTGGAAGTGCAAGAATTTGGTGCATGCCTTAAAGCAGGGCCCAGCAGCTCTGTGAGGTGTGTGTGTGCCGAGGCACTGTAAGCTCTGTGGTTCTGGTTCAGAAATCTCAGGGAGAGCTGGGACAGATGGCACTCCCAGCACGGCTGCTCCCCAAGACAAAGCCTTCCCACTGCCACTCTGCTCCCTTCTGCTTTGCTTTCCTAAGGATATGTCAAGGTGCAATAGAGTAAGGTCCAGGCCTTAAGTTACCAACCAGCACCCACAGGGCATGTGTGATGCCAAGGAGAGAAAGCACTGAATACAGAAAGGGTGAAGCAGAAGGGAAACAAACTAAACACGCAAAGGATGAGGGGCACACCCAGAAACTCAGGTGACTTTATGAAGCAATTAGAAAAGATTGAGTTTCCCTGAATCCCAGAATGTGCTGAGCTGGAAGGGACCCACGAGGATCAGTGAGTGGAACCTCAGCCCTGCACAGGTCCATCCCCAGGAGTCACATCTTCTGTAACTGTTCTTCCTCCTCTTCCCTGGAAGGAAAGAGCCTGGCTACGCTCAGATATGTGTCTGTTTCAGTGACTTCAGTCACGCTATTATAGTTCAGCTTCTGCTTGCAGGACGCACCTACTGATCAGTCGAAAAGCCATTGATTCCTGGCTCCTTATTCCAATAAGGAATAATTCCATGGCTTATTCCAATGTACATCAATAGCCTACCTTGCTGAACACTTCAATAGCATGGGCCTTATTCTTCTAATAATTATGACAATTTTAGATTGACATAATTGTGAAAATTGTCAAGTTGTTCTGCATTCACACTGCTATTAGTAGTTCTGCAATGAGAACATCTTTATTTCAGCAGTTAAAGAAGGAACATTAGCACCAGTTCAGCTTCAAAGGACTTCCCAGTTATTGTGGACTACAGCCTCCCAGGAAGCAAAAAATAAATCAAATCTACACCTTCAATCTTAGAAAACTGAGTTAGGAACTTCAGGACAACAAAGTGCAGCATTTTAGGGGCGGAATTTCAAAGGAGAACCATATGGGGTTATTTTCCTATTAGTCTGATTGGCATTCTAAAATAGTTTATTGTGGGCTTGGTATGTGTTTTGAGAGAGATTCAGGAGAAATGTGATTTTAAAAACTCTTTCATCCCTCCCTGCATAAACACTTCAACCACCACACAATCCCAGAGTTGTGCTCTCTTCCAAAGGCAGAGCTGTGCCAGTTTATATCCCTGAACTCTGGTCTATTATTATGGTTCTTCATTAATACAATCTGAAGTGCATGTTTGTAGAGCTTTTGCAAACTATTTGGGTTATTTGACATGTAACTGACTGGTATTATTAGAATAACTCCATTTTGTTCTGGGCCAAATAAAGAGTGTAGTATATAACATATTGTATGGTGCAGAATGCTATAGCCAGAACAGGAAAATAGTCTGAGTAGTTATTATCAGTTTGCTTTCTAAGTATGTTATTTACAATACGCAACAGATGTTCTCCGAATGTTAATGGAAAAATACAGGCCTTGTATTTATTTCTTTTCTAACAGACTAAAAAGTGCAACTAATATAATAATAATCTTGGAAAACCCAAAGATTACTTCACAATTTGGAAAATGGTCTGTTGAGTCATTAGTCTTATTATCTGGTATTTTCATAACTCACTAGATAAACACTGTAAACTCTGATTTCCTGGTAATGAGCCTTTATATGTGCAAAAACAGGCCTGCAAGAAATCTCAATTAAGCCTGAGAAACAGTGTTTTTAAATTAACCCCAGCCCCCAAATGCTGCAGTAACACGTGAATGTGAGTGCCCACATGCAGGTCCCTTCCCACCGAAGGACAGGCTTAGAATTGCCAACTCTAAGTGCTGTTTCCCCCCTGATAACTCAGATTTGCTCACCTCAGTGCCAACAGTCTGTGGTCTGGGAGCCCCAGGGACTCATGAGGGACTGTAAAACAGACGTGGTTCCTTTGACTCTATTGGGGTCCCCAATTCCTCAGATAAAAGCTTAAGGGAGCCCATCTCCTGAGAAAATGAGGCAGCTTTGGCTGTCCAGGAATAAGGGCTCAAAGTCCATTCCTGGTGTTTGCCATGGAGTTACAAATTGCCCCCATGTGAGGTAGAAACGATTCCTTATGTAGATAAAATTGAACACGGTGTTACTGCACTCCAGACCTGTTAGTGACCTTACTTGGAGAAAATCAGAGACCTGCAATATGCACATTCTGGGGTTTTCCTCCACTCTTTGTTTGGATGCAAAAGCTATGGACACCAGGAGCTTTTCCTTTTCAATACCACTTTGTCTGATTGTCTTGTATAAATAGTATTAGACAGCACTGACAACTGGCAGGTGCCACACAGAGGACAGAAAGCTTGATTAGCCGTGGTCTTGTACCTTGTATAGTCACTCAGGCAGCCTACAAGGCCTCTGTGAAACACTATTAACCTGAAAAGGTAATTTTTTCACCAGTCCTTGAGGGATAAGTTGAAGCTGGTGCCTTTGTTATCTTCTGTCTGTGTGGCACAAATCACACTGTTGAGACAAGTCACTTTATTCCATTTTTTGCCTGGCTTTGTATAAAAGCAAGTTTTATACAAACCAGCTGTCAGTCCACCCAGCAATGGTAACAGAGCCCTTGTTGCCTTTCAATGACATTTGATACAGATCTAAAACCATCAAGTTTTAAGAAGTTCTATGCAAGCCAGTAACTCTAAGCATGGGAAAGAGAGTTATAGCTCAGAGCAGGACACAGCTGGCCACTCAGCCCAGAGCAAACACATGCTCAGCCAGAGGGGGAAAATACAAGGGAGCCACAAGGGATGTGTGCAGGGGCAGAGGTGAGGGAGGGTGGGCTTGTGGCACAGGACACAGGTAGACTGAATTATTCAGCCTGGAAAAGAGAAGCTTTGGGGACACCTAATTGTGGCCTTTTAGTACCTGAAGGAGCTACAAGAAAGATGGAGAGAGACTATTTATGAGGGCTTGAAGACACAGGATAAGGGGAATGGCTTCAAACTGACAGAGTGGGTTTTGATTAGATATTAGGAAGGAATCCTTCCCTGGGAAGGTGGGCAGGCCCTGGCACAGGTTGGGCAGAGAAGCTGTGGCTGCCCCTGGATCCCTGGAAGTGTCCAAGCCCACGTGGCTTGGAGCAACCTGGGCTGGTGGAAGGTGTCCCTGCCCATGGCAGGGGGTGGCACTGGATGGGCTTTAAAGTCCCTCCCAACCCAAAGCATCAGGGTTTCTGTGACATGGTTCTCCATGCTTGTAGCACAGCTGTTTGAGCAATGTGAGGAAAACAAGGTGCAATGTGGTTGTACAGCACCGTGATGCTCTTTCAAAACAAAAAATATTCACCCTCTCTGCCCAAACCAATCCAGTTTATGACAATACTGCAAAAATAAAAAAAAAAAATCTCAAATCTTTCAGTTTTCTTCCCACCTCAGCACAGCAGTTGGGAAAATAACATCCATCGCTATTGTACATGACAGGTAGAGGAAAAAAACCTAACAGCCACATCTGGTATCATTAATACTTTAGCAGACTTCCTATTTTTAAATTAGTGCCATTCTGCAAGGGAAATGACAGCTCCTCGGAGCGCCGTGAGCACAGACAGACACCGCGCCGGGCGCAGCTGCACGCGGGGCTGGCAGAGCTCTGAGCCCAGCACAGCCACGGAAATGCCAGCCTGGCATTTGCTGGGAGGGTTTTGTTTTGTACAGGTGAAAAGTGAGCTAATAAAGTCCTGGCCAGCGAGCGCTGCCAGGCGGGCTGGGAGCACGGCGTGGGAGACACCTGCGGCTGCAGGGAGAGGACCAGGTGCACCCAGCGCTGCCAGCGGGACACAGGCAGAGGGAAAGCAGCTGGATTGATGGGGCAGCTCAACCAAGCTGCTGCTGAGCCCTTCCTGCCCCTGTGTGCCCAACCCAGCACAGGGCAGGGCTCCTTCCCACCCCAAAGTCCTGGGGCGGGGGGACCTGCCACCTCCACATAGCAGGAACTCAGCCCCACTCTCTGGGTTCCTTTCCTGGGGTGAACACCTGACAAACGTGCCAAGAGCAGAACAGAACCCGGTGTGTGCCAGGGCTGTGCTGAGGCAGGAGCAGGGCAGAGCCAGCTCTGCCCCTGGCACGGCGTGGGTTTGGCTCCAGAAGACCATTGCTCACAAAACCAGCCGCTTCTGCAACACAGGCACACACACACTGTGCTACAGACTGCAGGAAATATCAGTCTCCTGAGGTAACCACAGGCTTAAAATTAGGCTTGAGGATGACAGAAAAGTCTGTCTGCCTCTGTCCTGACGTGTCTCATCCATATCAGGGAGTTACCAAGGCTTCATCTACTCTGCTTGCTTACGTCAATGAAATCAAGCAGACTCCTGAAGCGACCACAGGAAGTTCTCCACATGTAGTTGAGGCATCTGGAGCTTTTCCCATTATTTAATTCTTGCTTGGTTGCTAATTCAAAGCACCACAACAGAAAGCAGAGACATTTCTCAATCTTTCCTCAGGAGGGATTTACCCATGTAAATCCCATCACGGAATAATGCCTCTGGACAAATTAAAAGATGACATTTTCCAGTGTCATTGAGCACTTGACTTTTCGCAGGTGCACCATCTCACTGCCTGTCTGGGAGCACCTACAGCACTACAAAATGAACCATCACATAGTGACTGTGGTTTGCATTGTGTGTTGTACATAAAAGCACTGCCCAAACTGACTTCTGCTGTGAGCTGCTACCTGTGATACATTTGGAGATAAAGAAATCAATGTCCTGAGGAAGTCTTAGAATGTCTCTGCTGAGAATTAATCTTTAAACCTACTGATGAATACAAGGGACACAAAGGTCCCAGTATTAACTAAAATGGTAGCTTTCAGAAGAAAAAAAAAACACCCAAGCCCAGAGGGGTCAGATTTTAATCTCTGAAATGAAGAAATGGATCCTTGAATAGAAAAGCCCACCATTCACTTGTTCCTACCTCTTTTAAGACCTTTGCCCACCTGGACTTCTCCAGCCCTGCACTGACTGCTGTTGTTCTGTCCTGGAAAGGTCTGGGGGGATGGATATCCTTGTGAGCTTCCAGATGCTTCTTTTTTATTTTTCCCCAGTTTCTCTTAATTTTAAAGTAGGGTATTAGTTCTCACTTATGCACCCAATTAATACAGTCAGAATGGAGGATGCAGAGCATCTACCAGAACCTGGGCAGGTTCTTAAACTTTGTAACCTTTTAAATAGGGAAGTTTCTAAAAGAAAAGAAGTCTGTCTGCATGATGCCTTATAAAATATGGAACATGCTAGCCCTCTACACCTTTCCTCCTGAGTGCACTTTCATTTGTTGGCTCGTGTATGAATTTGGATAACAAAGTGCAAGACCCACCGTAGCTTTCATGAAACTGCTACTTAGCTGAGTTTTTAAAATGAAACAAACCAAACCAAACCTACAATGACTGTAATATAGCAGGGAAAAATAGCGCTACCCATACCTCAGCTGAAACCAAGTCAACAGCACCATAAGCACATTGACCAAAGGAAAACCTTTGGAACACAATAATGACAGAACTCTCCATTTTGGTACCAGGACTTAACTCATCTGTAACTTAATATTTCCTGCAGAAGGCTGTGCATACCTCACCAGTCAGCAGATCAACCACATAAACTTCTATTTAACAAGTAGATAAAATAACAGAAAATCCACAACCCTGTGATTGCAGAGGGGCCTCAAAAATCGGGGGTTTTCATGGTCAGGTCTGATTTGCCTTGAGTAGAGGGCACGAAGCCAGCGGGCTGGAAGGGAAAGCATCACTTGGGCTCTCACTGAGAGTGGCTCCCACGGAGACCCCACGGAGAAGACCCAGTCTCTGTGGACAGCCAGACAGTGCCCTGATTTCCCAGGGACCAGTTACGGGGTCAGACCAACACGTTCTGCCTGAGCCTTGCGCCGCAGCCCCTGCGCGCGGGTTGCCGGAGCACCGCGTGATGGATTTGTGCTGTCAGGGCTGCAATAACAGGCAATGTGTCTGAGCGCGCCCCACCTGCCGAGCAATATGGTCCTGGTCCCTCCGGCAGGGCCGGCACACGGCGGGGCAGCGAGAGACACACCTGCTGGGCTGGGGGGGATGTGACATGGACAGCCCCCACTGCGCTTGTGGGACACGAACCTGCCTCCATCTCGTGGGTTTAAAAAATAAATAAATAGAAAAGGATGGGGAAAAAAGTGTGAGGAGGAAGAAGGGAAAGAATCCCAGCCTGTTAATCACATACATCATTACGGCAATTGGCTGAGAAGTTGGCTCGTTGAGGATTGATTCATGAGTTGCTGTTGCAAGCCAAGAAAAGAGAGGAAAGATGGAAATGTCCTTATTTATTTATCTGCGAGTGCAGCAGGAGGCTCCCCTGGGTTTGAGGGGAGCACAGCCCGGGCTGACTGGGAGGATGCTGCTCCCTGCCTGCCACGGTGCCCCCAAACCCACGACCAGCATCGCTCTGAGCCACCTGCAGCATTGCCACCCCAGGCAGGAACTGGCAGGGCGAGGAACAGGGACACAGCCCTTTTGGAGGAGGGAGCTCTCGTGGTCCTGGTGGTGCCTCTGCACACACGGCAGGGGGATGGAGGGAGCTCTGGTGGTCCTGGTGGTGCCTCTGCACACACGACAGGCGGATGGAGGGAGCTCTCATGGTCCTGGTGGTGTCTCTGCACACACAGCAGGTGGATGGAGGGAGCTCTGGTGTTCCTGGTGGTGCCTCTGCACACACGGCAGGGGGATGGAGGAGCTCTGGTGTTCCTGGTGGTGTCTCTGCACACACGGCAGGGGGATGGAGGAGCTCTGGTGGTCCTGGTGGTGTCTCTGCACACACGGCAGGCGGATGCCAATGAGTTTCCTGCTCAGTGATGCGGTGATACCGCTGTGCCCACGGCCTGCACAGAGATACCCCCGAGAACCAAAGTGCTTCCCGAGCCTCCCCACACAGAACCAATGGAAAGGGATGAGCCCCATCCCATCTGGTGAGCCAGCTCTGCAGGTCACATTAAACAGCATAATGAATAGTTTTGGAATAAATACGTGCAGCCCTCCTGTTTCACCGCCAACACCACTTTCAAAGAGGAGCACATTTTGGGGGTTTTTTACAACCACAAAGACACAGTCCCAGTGTTAAATTACTTTGTCCTCTTGCACCAATTTTACTGGGAAAGAGCTTCACTGCTTCAGAGCGGCACTTTGTGTATCATAACACAACAAAACAATTGTTGAGATTCATCTCTCCAGCAGCAGGTTTTTGCTGTGCCAAATTTCCTACTAAATAGATCCTTCTGAATTTTCACTAACTGCTGTCTACATTAAGTCATATTATAAATAATTCCAAACTAATAAACAGTTATGGCTATTTTTTAATATGAAAAAAGGGAGTAAATTTCATAAAAGGAGATGGCCATGAAGTATGGACAATAGAGTCCTTTACCCCTACAGCTATTCTTCCTGCTATGATTCATACAGTGGGACAGTCATAAACCAAGAAAGCAATACTATCAGAGGCTTTAAATGGTTCTGGGGTTTGAAACTCAAACATTTAGCAGTTGTTTCCAGTTTCATTCATTTGTTTACAATCTCTGTAGAATGACTAAAAATTCTGTGACAGCAGCAGAGCACTGAGCACGTACCCTGTCAGGATATGGGAACAGGCTGCTCAGTCCCATCTCTCCTGACCACCGCCGATGGCATTTCATTACCTTTGCAGCAAGAAGCTTTGCACAGCCTGGATGTGTTTTTCCTTCCCAGCACTTTACAGCTGGAGCACACACAGAGGTGTGTCCTGCTCTGAGTGTGCATGCCCTCGTTATTGCTGTAAGGGATTTTCAGACAGCTGACCCACAGAAACACCTGAGGCACCTTTGACACACCAAAGGCAGAGTCCATGCCCCAGGGAGGTGATACATCCTGGACAAGGACTGACAAATCTCTCCTGGAACAACGTGGCTCCACACAGAGCTGGATGGGCACCCTCTGATTGCAAGGCTATTCCAATTCCATGGGCTAAAGGGATTCTGATGCTCTCTCCTTTGAAGCTCCTCACTCAGAACAGTGTGAAATGAAATGAGTTTGCTGCCATCAGCTCCTGAGCAGCCCTCCCATGCTAAAGACTTACGGATGCTGCTAATCTGTGACAAAACCAGGAAGTGTAATTAGTCCTGTCAAACCATCTGTCAGGCCTGAGAGACTTGGATGATATTTGGGAAAAGCATCTAAACATGTGTGCGCTTGTCCCAAGTCCCAGACCATCCAATCTTGGCCAACAGCTGGGTAGAACAGGATTGGACACTTCTGTTGAAAAGGCCAGAGAATGAAAATGCTGCTAATACAGAAAATACCAGTCAGAGTCACTCCAAAATCCTGTTACAAACGACCAGCTCAGAATGGAAAGTAACTGGCAGCAATTAAAACTGCACAGAACCACCACTTGAGTGCCATGATGGGGAGAGACCACTGCAAAACGGGCACATTTGGGTTCACCATGAAACCACCTCCTAGAGGTGTTCCAAGAGGTGTCCCTGGGGCACACAGAAAGCCACAGCTGGCACTGGTGGGAAGGTGTTGGTCCCAAAGAAGACCCAGACTGGAGAGGGTCTGAGTCCCAGAAGGAATTGGCAGTACTGGAGCTCAGGGTGGCTTGAGAGCTGCTCTGTTGCACCAGGAGAACTCAGTGGTTCCCTTGTCACCTCCAAGAACACACTGGGTACATTTCCCAGCAGAAGTGTGAGCAGAAAAGGGCGAGGAGACCATGGCTGTGTCCTGCACTCTGCCTGGGACACAGACACAGAGCAGCAGCTCAGGCACCAGCTCTGGGGACAAAGAGGAACAGGAGGAGCAGAAAAGGGTGAGCAGACCATGGCTGTGTCCTGCACTCTGCCTGGGACACAGACACAGAGCAGGAGCTCAGGCACCAGCTCTGGGGGCAAAGAGGAACAGGAGGAGGCTGAAAACCAGTCAAGTCTGGTCAGGTCAGAGATCCCAAGGCAGGCTCCGACAGCACCTCTGACTGACAAGGACTTGGTGGGGCACAAAGTGTGCACCACACTGAGGTTTGTTGGTCTGTGTGGTCAGTGATGCCCAAGGGCCAAGGCCAGTCAAACAAACTGCACTCCTGGTACAAACTGCCCAGGAACACCACGACAAGGACTTTGGGTAACTCTGCATTTGCCAAAATCTGATGCCATTTCAAAGTAAATATTTCACAGAAGAATCACAACAGAGTTGAGAAAAACGTTGAGAAGCTCTGGAGGAAAAAAAAAAAGGGCTGAGTTTTTGCTTTTCCTTTAATGGTTTTACTGGTTGGGAAGACTGTCAGTAGTGACAGCCAGCTGATCCTGACTTGTTCCTGGGGATGGGCACAGGGTGACCTCAGTCACCCACTGCAGTTCCAGAAGGGATATAGCTGCCTCAGGAAATAGTCAGGTTTTTTCCCCCACTCCAATTTGATTCCAAGTGCTTTGATTCAAATCCCTTTGTCATTTGAGGCAGTTCCTGGGTGCTCTGCAAGGACTGATGGCTGAACTGCACACACAGCACATGCCCATATTCACACCAACAGCCACCTCTGGTCTAAAACCAGGTGTTTGGGTGTCATTTCATTTCCACACAGAGGATTTTGTCCTGAGGAAGGGTACAAATTGGAACAAACACCAGCTCTGCCTGGGAGCAGAGGGTATGAACTTCCACCACACACTGGCACCTCAACCAAGGAGCAAAGCTGGATTCCCAGAAGGAGCCAGACCAGCCCACTTGGGGTTTTGTGTTAATTACTCATCTTTGTATTTCAGAACAGACACTGCAAGTGTCACCACACTAGGCATGGTTAAAGATGTAGTCAAGCTTTATAAATTTCACAATTCAAGTATCTTTACTGCAGGATGCATTCAACTGTTCAACTCCTTGTGTCCTTTTACAGCTCCCTCAAAGCTTCTATGTTTAGACAACCTTAAAAAAAAAAAATCAGAGGATCCGATTATTTACAACCATCATCCAGTTACAGTTAAGAAAAATGACAAAGCTTTTCAATTCTCAGGATGGAAGAGTCTGCTGTGACCTCTCCAAACACTGACAGACACTAAAAGGCCTCTCAGTTGATTTAACTGGATTTCTTGAAGTCACTAAGTGCAAAAAAAAGGAACATGTGCAGGGATAGAGAGTGAGTGTCCCCACGGTCCTGTCACATATACCAAAGCTCTACAGATTATTAATACATGGGCTTGCCCCCTTCATTCTACAAGAGCTCTTGTAATGCCTCAAATTAATTGGAGGAGAATTCAGCAGCTCCAAAGAGATGATTAAGATCAATTATTAATTCCTCTTCCTATTCCTTTATCTGTATTAAACTTCAAGATGAGAGTCCAACTAATGAAACAACAACTGTAATAAAAATAAATGATACAAAACTAGCCCTTCAATTAAAAAAAAAAAAAATTAAAGGGGAAAATTTTTGCATGTTCTAAATTCCTCAGTCAGACCATCCTGTTGCTTTCAATATATATGAAAGAAATGTAATTGCACTTTCTCTTTGAAGGAAACAGATTGTTTTTTCTGATTTTTCTTTTAGGGAAAGTAAGACAAGTGGAGTTTCAGGGAAATGCCCTCAAGAAGTTCAGGAGTAGCACACAATGCAGGCAACACACAATAAAAAGAGATGTGTGAGTGTGTGTGTCTTAAAAAAGACCAAGAGTTTGTAGATCCATGTGGTGGCTGAGGAGGGTGTTTGTTTAAGATCTGTGTTTGCTGGAGTTCTCTGGAGGATCAGAAAGTGGGAATGAGAGATCTTCACATCTTAACCAAAGAGCCAGCATGTGAAAGACATGAAGCAGGAGTGGTGCTGAGCTGGTACTAACAAACAGAAACAAAGAACCGAGAGGTTAAAAATGTTATAACTATAATCCTCTTCCCCTTTCAACTGCCTGAGCTTTACACTCTTAATCCCAAGAGCACTCCAGTCTTCTACCGTGTCTCCTAGGAAAACCAGAGAAGTCTGGATCTGATATTTCTGAAAGAGAACACACACACACACACAAAAAGCAGCCACGAACTAAACAAACAGTCTTTCAAAACGTTTTGTACAACCTAACGAAGCAAAAGGGACACAGGCAGACAGCTTTTTCCCCCCTCCTCCCTTGCAGGTCACCTTTATCCATGACACGCAGCGACAAAGGCAGGAGAATGAAAGTCAAGGCCAAGAGGCTGCCCTGGACTCGCCCTGCTGTGCTCTGGTCTGCACAGAGGGATGTGGATGTCACACAGCACCTTTGCCCCAGCACTGCTGCCTTGGTTTGAACCAACACAGCCATTCCAGGGGTTGTGAACACGGGGAGATCCCCCAGACCTCTGATCTTCACACTCAGGTGCACAAAGCGACATAAAGCCTTTGTATGAGCTGATTTTTCATCTTGCAGAGCAGACAAAAGGCTTTTCAAACAGGCAGGACATAAAAGAGTAACGTGTTGTGCAAATGCTAAAGCAAATTACTGCGGGAAAAAAACAAAGTCCAGCGTGAAAACAAGCAGAATTTAACATACAAACCTCATTTTCCATGACTTTTCACAGAATATTCTGAGCTGGAAGGGACCCACAAGGACCACTGAGCCCAACTCTTAAGTGAATGGCTCATGGGGAACAAACCCACCACCTTGGTGTTACCAGCTCCGTGTTCTGACCCGCTGAGCTCGTCTCAGGCTCTCTGGCAGTCAGCAGAAGGCAAGAGCTACCTGAGTGCAAGTCTTCATACACCTCCCAGAAGGACAAAGGCTGCACATTTAACATGACAAGCACTCCTGTCACCTCGGGGTCAAAACCCATCCCAGCAGCACCTCAACAGTAGAAATCTGTCATCACTATAATATCAGTAACTGGAGCATCTACACAGTAACTCTCCACTTCAGGAGCTGGCCTCAATATTGGGTGCAGAACCCTCATGTGAACAGGTAAAATAATCCCTAGAGATGAAATCAAAATAGAATGAAATCAAGCACGCCCAGTTAACTTCTGCCCCTGATCCCCCTCTCAGCAAACCCAACCCTGCCCCACCTGCCCTCAGGGACATTTCAGCTGTGCACTTCTTGGAACCAGCCCGAGGCAGGGGCTGAATCCCCCTTTGGCAGCTGGACAGAGCCCTGCAGCCCAGCAGGAGATGGAAATAACCCACCTCTGAAAGGCCAGCACCGAGTCCTGCCCTGGGAGCAGGGAGGGAACCAGGGCTCAGCTTCTGGTTCTTTCCCATTGCTCCAAAGACATCAGCTGTGCTCTCTACACATTCAGTCTCTGAAGTGAAGTCAGCTGACAGGATTCTTTATTTTTTCTGTAAATAGCAGCTCTTGGCAATTTATAAACCATGCCAGAGTTCCTGTCTCATTCAAGATGCCCCAGCAAACTTTGAGCTCCCTAAGAGAGTACCAGGATGCTCCCTTAAGTCTTAATTGTGGGACCAGCACTCCTTGTTTCTAGGGGCAATGCTCCAAACAGGCTGGGAGCTCTTTTTGGGAGCCTCCTTTCCCTGGCAGCCTCCACAAGGGCAAGGCAAAACCCTGTTGGAAGGGCTGGATCTGAATTTGCAAACAGCCAAGTCCCAAATAAGAGAGGGAAAAAGGAGTAAAGCAAACTGAACCCCAACCCCCACAATCCTTGTTAGCCAGTCCTCATCCTGGAGAGGCTTCATAGCCACACATTTTAAGAAATGTAAAGGGAACCATAAACCCAATTCAATTTAATTGGGTGCTCTCCTGACAGAAGAGTTATTAATAAGATTGCATTGTACAAACCTCAGTGAAATCCCAAATGCAGTCAGAGACACTTGCAAAAACATTTAACACCCAGCAAGCAACATGCTGCTGGATTGATGCTCCTCTCCTTTGCTCTTCCCCCTCCACTTCTCTCTCTTCTTTTATCCAATTATCAAATAAAAAAAAATATAAAAAAAGAGGCAAAAAACTCGCTCATCTCGAACAGCTCCTATAAATTATTCACATGATATTACAGTGTATGTCAGCAGTCTCACAGTGTTTAAAAAACTTAACTACAAGCCAATTAAAATGTAAACTGAGAAAGACGGATTGGGTTGGGTCGCTCTGGTGTGAACTTGAGCAGCTCATAACAATACACACAACTTCTAGACCTGCTAATTTGACAGCTACTTTCATCAGCAGACGGTTTTTCTGTCTTTCTTTTCTTCCTTTTTTCTTTTTTTTTTTTTTTTTTCATTTTAATGCAGTGTTTCTCAGAGGACAAGTCAGCCTATACCCAGCAGAGAACTCCCCTGGGTCCCACACTCAGGCACTGGGGGCTGAGTTACCCTCGGGTTCAGATTAGGCTTGTACAGTGGAAAAGGGCCAAAGGGACCTTCTCCTTTTGCAGGCACCAGTTACTGAAATTTTACAACTAAATGACAGCAATTCAAGTGACAGATTGTATTTCTCAAACAAAGCCCCTACTTTCTCACAAAAATAAGAATACAGCATATTCTATTGCTACAGCAAAATAAAGGCCTTCCAAAAGAGACATTTTGGATTACCCAGGGTGTGTATCTGGGTAGCAACACTGGACATCTGCCTAAATTGCTTACTGCTGGACTGCTGAGTAAGCCAGGCACCAATTAGCTGTTACAGTGATAATGACACTAATTTTAATCTTCATGGGTTAATTACAAGAGCACCGTGAAGTCAGATTGTGAACTCGGAGTCAGAACATCGAGGGAAACCTCAAAACCTGAAAGCATTATAGACATCAAATCAATATTTAACCAGGGAAATGTAAGGCACACCAGGCTAAAATCCCAATCAGGGACCCAGAACATCTTGATTTGCCCCTGCAGTACTGGATCGATGGTCCATCTCACACCAGCCATTCCCTGAGCTGCACAGGGGACACTCAGCTCTGGGAAGTTCCTCTGAATGCAGCAATCACTACCTGCTCTGCTTTCCCCCTCTCTCCCCTCTTGCAGGAAGGTGAAACCTGTCAAAGGTTCTTCTGGGACCTCGGAGAAACTCAGCTAATGCAGCAGTGCCTGCTGCCAATGCACCCCCAGCACGCCCTGGGTCGGGTGTTCTCACATCACCCTGAATTACAGTCCAGTTAGTGAGGAGAGCAGCACAGACACATTTCCTGCACTCAGAAAGGTCTGTACACAGTGCAGGCAGCAGAGTCCTGCCCAGCCACCTCTGCTGGGCTTCTCAAATTGGAAGGAGCAGGATGGAGGCCAAGCCTACACTCTCTTCACAACCAGATGAAGAGTCCACCAACTAAACACCAAATCCCAAAGAGAGCTGGACACAGGGAAAAGGCCATTAGAGTGATTGTTCTGAGAGTGAAGGAAGAGAAAAAAGCAATTTTTTCAGAGTAGCTCAAGTTTTGTTGCAACCAAAACTACTGGAGTTTTCTGCTTGGAGATTTCTAGTTTCAGCATTTTAAATTTTCCATTTGGGGGAAATAAAAGCATGACAATTTTATGTTCCATTCTTAACGTGAAATAGAGTTGTAAGCAATATATTTCCTGCAAGATGAACCAGCTCAGACTATCCAAACAGCCCTGTCTGCAGTGACCAAGAGGAGACAAATGCAACATCCAGCCTTTGGGCAGGAACACAGAGAATCCGAGCCTGGAGTTTATGGCCACAGGAACTCTTTGCTCAGGACTGAAGCAAATCAAGAGAGGAGCATCAAGAAAGAAGAGCTCCCTGCCTGCAGGCCTGGGAGTGCTCACCAAAGATGGCACAGTAGTTTGGTTCCAAATGTTCTGTATAAAATGGGAAATGAGAAACAAAGCAAGAGCCGTTTTTTTGGTTCATCTATTACAAGAAAAAAAAACAATATAAGCAAAACACTGTAACTTTTGTATATAAACTCATGAAAATACATTATCTGAATGATTTTTATCCCCCAATTCTCACATATTAAAAGCTGTGTACGACAACTTTCTATAAATTAAAGCACTGTGTAGATACAGTGAAACTACTTTCCAAAGGAAAATAAAAAGGAAAACAGGGAACAACCTTTGAACACTCCCAAATCCTCATTTGTAGGATGTGTATCAGACAGGAATAGAACCACCTAACAGGATTCATTTTTACTGATTCAAGTCATGCCATGATTGTAAATTCTGTGCTGGTCAGACAGCTGGAGGAGTTTTCATTTCAGGCCCAGGAAGAAGGGCTTTATTTCCACCAGCATTCACTGCACAGTTTTTCTTTCTGCAAGGCATTGAGAAAATGAAGGGAATTAGGAGGTGGCATCCGAAATGACAGCTCCCTGAAAACACTGTTTTCTGTATACCTGAATTTGAGTTTTTCTATTGATCTTTCCTGCCTTCCCTAATTCACCTCCATTCTGCTGGTGACAGTGCTGATCATACCTGTCATCTCCAGTTCTTCTTGATCCTGGAGGAGAATCTGAAATTCAAGACCCTAAATCCCAGCAACGAAGGTTCTCCCAGCACTAATAACCACACCCCAGAGCTGCTCCTTCAGCACCAGCAGGGGCTCAGAAACCTCCTGGCTGGGGCTACACATTGTTTTCACAGCTGCTTATTTGAATGATTGTTTTTCCTTTCCTTTTTTACCACTCTGCTGATAAAGAGATGCCCTTCTTCCACTTTGCTTTAGAGAAAAATGATTGGATTCCGAAAAGTATCTTAATCACAAAAGCTACAAGATCCTGGTTTTGAGAAATCTGTGTTTTCTTCATTCACTCTCTTTTAAGCTAATTATCTTACAGTATCTGTGGGAATGTTACCAGTCCCATCACTGCACCTTATTTAGATATCCCAGTCCCTGTGAAGAGACAGTTATCCCAAGTGTACCCACAGAAAAACCATCCTGGTTCTGTCTTAGGGTTCTTGCCTGATAAATGCCTGCAGAGCAAGACTCCCACTTAGAGCAGCTCATTACAGTAGAAAGCATTATCTTCTAATTGATCTTATCTCTATGTTAAACATTGTTAGCATCATGTCAACCCTCCAATATGGTCAATTACCAGATAATAGTGCCCACTTCCACATGTCTTATTAGTGAAATGGTAAGATCAATAATTAAGAGAACAGAGCCCCATTAAGTGCCACATGGAATGAATGAAGGAAATTACCCCACCTACCTCTCCTGCTGACTCTGAACACACCACACTCAGAAACACCCAAATTCTGGGCTGCAGGGAATCTCTTTCATCCCCAGCCCTGCCTTCACCAGAATTTCTTCATAAATAGAAAGGCAAACCCAAACCCCTCTATTTCTTACATGTATGTCATCAGAAGTAACAAAGTTCTCCCTGCTCTATTTGAATGTTCACGATCCCACAATTCACTACAAGTCGCTTTGCTTGTTTTTTGGACAACTGGATACAATCTTTGAGCTTCCTTTTCTTGGGTTCTGTTTTCCTTCCATTTTGGTGGGTCCTGGTCCATATGTGGTCCATTATAGACCTGCCTCAGCATTTCAGTTTTTCCTCTTTGATCCACATTACAGAATTACCTGTCTGAATTCCTCTAAGCTTTTGGGGCTGGATCACAACATGTGATATAAAAATGCATCAGCTTTAATGGCTGATTTATAATATTGATTAGATATCTAAACTGGACATAAATTCACTACCTTAACTAATAAATGTAGACATAAAATCCAGAATGTTAATCCTTCTTGGAGACAAGAGATGTGCTTCAGCAGGAGATAATTTTAGCAATTTTAATGTGCTGTCAAGGTTAGGTAGAAGGGAGAAAAATTCACACATAAAATATATTTGCTTGCACTACAAAAAACCATCTCATGGTATTTGTTTTGTCTCTCAAAGTCATGTCAAGAGAATTTGATCACTTCAATAAAAGGACTATTTACAGAGTGAACAACTAGCAAATCATCCACTCAACCTGTGCCCAGAGAAGTTCAATGATAAAAGGAAATCACACGTGTTTTCTAGGAAAAACCTAAAATACATGACTTCTATACTCCTTATTCAGCTTTGGCATGGTGAAATTCAAGTTTATTTGGGGGTTTTTTGTACTGCTGACCAGCCCAACTGTTTGATTCAGTATAGTTAACATTGCACAACAGAGTTCCACCATCTCATAACCTCTGTGTACCGAAAACCAGAACATTTTTAAGTGTATTTATTATTTTATTGCTTGTAATCTCCATTTCACTGTTCAAAGTCTGCACAGCAGGAACTCTTCTCTGAACAGAAAGAGAAGTACAGCCTATGTCCTCTTACACTCCTAGGATGCCCAACCCAGAGACAAGCAAGAGAAGCTTTTCACACTTTCCAAATACTTCCTTTAAAATGCTGCTTTCTAAACTACTTGGGACTCACAGAAAACATCCCTTACAGGAGGAAATGCAACTTTTTAAAATTAAAAGCCTGCCACTTCCTGGGAAACTCTACTCAAGAGGAATTTATTAGATGCATTAATGTAAGGAATGGGAATTACCTCCAAAATCCTGACGTTCATTATCCTATTTTCCTCTGGAAATCACAACAACATTCCCCTTTGTATGTTCTCCCCTCTGAAAAGGACTGGGTATAATTCTGAGACACTCATTGACCTGAGTGGAACAAAATGCTCTCCTTATGGCAAAGAGTAAAAATAAGTATGAGCCAGTTCACTGGAATTTTCAGGTCATATATATAAAAATCTGGCAAGAAATCAAACTGAGTCCACACCAGTTGGTGAGTTATTTCCTCAAGGCTTTCATGTTCTCCATTTTGCTCTATTACTCTCATTTTTCTCATTCTGGTGTTTCTCTACCTTATCTTTGGGCCAGAAAATGACAACACTTGGACATTCACCAGGGCCCTTTTGTGTTCCTGTGTCCCAGAATAACTGGAAATGTCCTTTGTTCTATCACAGCGACTCCAGACAGACAAAGGTGCTGAAAGTTTGATTCCTGGGTTTATATATTCAGCCAGGGAGTTTCAATGAGACATTCACAGGGGCTACACTTTCCTAAATCCATACAATTGTATGATTTGAGCTTTTTATTTCGGAGGAATTCCACAGGTGTATGTCATCCATGTCCAATGTGAGCCAAAGCACACATATGGATGAGCACATATTCCCCACTCCTTCCAAAGCCACCCAGACATTTTTACTCTGAATAACAGAAAAGAAAGATTCTCTGCTCACTACACACTTCCAAGCTGGTTGTTTCTGCCAGAACTGCTTCACCCATTTTTAATTGCCACCAACATAAATGTCAAATCTTGTATTACAGGCAATGAGTCATGTCTGTGTTAATGACAAAGAAAATGCTCTATGGAGCAGGTTCAAGGCTTGCACAATACCTAGATCATCTTCTTTTTTAATATGCTAAGAAATGTCTGTGGTTCTGGACTTTTCAGGAAAAGATCAGCAGCATTTCCACAATAATCACTTGATTAGTCTTCTGTATTGCTAAAAAAGCTGCTGAAATCTGCTCTCAATCAGCACTGTCTCCCTTAAGGAAGGAGGGGACAGAAAGGTGGGAAAGTAAAGATCATGTTTTTGAAGTTCTCTGCTTTTAGCAAGTTCTGTTCTATTTAATAGCTTCCAGAGTCAAGAAGGTCTCAGGTAGACCTGACTTACCTAACCACATGAGCAATTAGTTCCTCCAGACACTGTGCCTGTTGTAATGTAGTTCACTTAACTTCACATGGTGAATCAGTTCACTTTCATGGTGGGTTTTTTTCCCTTCCTTCCTATTATTTCTCTTCCTTGTCTCTCGGCAGCTGCCTGTCTTGACACCTGACCTCCACTTGCTCCATGGATTGACTGTTTCAGGCACTGTTAGGGAATTAAAATCTCTGCCCATTCCCTTGAGAGCCTGAATACACCCCCAAGTTCACTGCAAAATCCAGGCCCTGCACATGCAAAAGGAGCACAGCTTCCCTTGGCTTGCTTTAGTGGAAGTTTGATTAAGAATGTGATTGCTGTTTCCAACCTGGACTAAAGGGAGACATCAGTTTCTGATGGATCAGCCTGGACCCACAGTCACAGCTGGTGGTTTCAAACACAACCCAAAACTTATAAAACCCAGCAAAAACCTGCCTGACCTAGCAATAAAAATTAGCACAAAAAGCTACTTTATGTTCTTTGATTTACTTTAGAGCCAAACGTTGTGATAGTCTGCCTAATTGGTCTGGGATTTTGGAATAAAAGTCAGAGATTAACTGAACAGGAAATAACAGCAGCAGTGCTCCAGCAGACAAAGGGTGACCAAAGCTAATGGAAGTGTTTGCTGAAGTAGCAGCACACACGGGGCCCCTGCAGAGGGAAGATGCTGCCAAGTCCTTGGCTCCCATTGTACAACAATGTCACTCAGGCACTCGAGAGCTGTTTCCTTTTGTCTGTCACCCCCTGTTCCTCACAGAGAGAACCTGCTGCGACACCTCGACCACTTGTCATTGAATCTTGAGCCAATTCAGACTATTTTGGCTTTTATTTCTGAAAGCGGTGCAAATTTGTATTTCTTTCCTCAAATATCACCTTAATAAGTCTAGTTTTAAGGAAAGTGTTTGTCTCCGGGTGAAAAAAAAAATCTCAAACCCTCCCAAACTTTTCTGAGCTGCGTTCTTTAAGTGGTCAGAATGTGGGGACAACGCAGTGAACGTGCACAGGACTCAAATCAGATGATGACGATATCTCAGAGAATCCCAGAATGGTTTGGGTTGAAGGGACCTCCAAGCCCACCCAGTTCCACCCCCTGCCATGGGCAGGGACACCTTCCACCAGCCCAGGGTGCTCCAAGAACCGTCCAAACTTGGACACTTCAGAGATGGGGCAGCCACAGCTTCTCTGCCCAACCTGTGCCTGCCCACCCTCCCAGGGCAGAACTTCTTAATATCCCATCTAAACCCACTCTCAGTTTGAAGCCATTCCCCTTATCCTGTGACTCCAAGCCCTTGTAAATAGTCTCTCTCCACCTTTTTTGTCAGCCCCTTCAGGCACTGGAAGGCCACAATCTGGTCACCCCACAGCTTGTCTTCTCCAGGCTGAACAATGCTAATTCTCTCAGCCTTTCCTCAATAGCAGAGCTGTTCCATCCCTCTGATCTTGGTGCCTCCTCTGCATTGTTCCAACAGGGTGATGTGCTGGGGCCCCAGAGGTGGATGCAGCACTCACAGACAGACACCCCTGGCTATGGACAATGTTATTCCTTCACAGCACAATGATCAGAGCTGTGAACAGGACCCACCCCAGAGGGGTGGGCAGCAAAGCACAAGACCAGTGAAAGTCTCTTCCCGTCTAGCTACCCAACACTGCTTCCACAGCCTTGCCAAGAGGGATGCACCTGCCTTTGATGCATCCCAAAAGGCTTGGGAATGCATCCTTGCCTCTGTAAACTGGGGCCACTTGTTCAAATGACATTAAAATACCTGGTGCTGAGGTTTTCCCCCTACCGACCTGAGCTGGAGGCTCATCTGCTCATGTTCTGCTTGCACAGTCTGCACCTCAAACCTGACCATAAACACAGAGGGCATCACAAAGCTTAATAACCCTCCTCACCAATGCAAATGCAGCCAACTGAAATGCTTTTTGTTAAAAGGACTGTCTACAGCAGAGATTTTAATGCCAGCACCATGTTCACTATGGATTCTTTTTAATCACTGTTTCTTATTATTTTTTAAACATTACATGCAAGTGAATTTTGAAAGTGTGCACTTTAGAGGAGTCCAAAGCAGGCTGATTCAGGCCCTTCAGCCCACAGACACTCCCCAGCCAGCACATCCAGCCAAGTCACTTCATCAGTGCACTGGCCACACTGTTCCTGTGTCACACACATGCCATGGATTTGTTCTGTTCAGGAATTTCTGTGGCCTGCTGCTGCTGCTGCTGCTCCAGAAGCTTTGAGCTCATTTCTAGTTACCAGGAAGCAGATTTCCCCACCTAACTTTGGCCACCTAATGGTGTTTAGTGTAGCTCATCTTGGGGTTCCTTCTGTACTCCATGGGAAGTGAAAGGTGGAGTGAAGGACCAGAGAGAATGAGGTACTTAATGGAGATGGTGGGGCTGGATCCCTGTTGGTGCCTTGCACAGGGAATGGGCTGGAGGCTGGCAAGGCACATCTTCCACTCCCTGGCAGCAGAAGCTGCTTTGCCCCGTGTTCCCAGTTTAATGCTGGGACTGGGCCAATGCCCACTGTGAATTCCCCCTCGGAGAGGCCCAGCAAGATCAAGACATTAGGAACAGGGAGCAGGCAGACAAGGGAAGGACAGACAGTGTCCATGAGAGTGCTCTGAAATCCCAGCAATGAACCCAGCACAGATCCTGCAGCCTCCTGCTCCCTCATCCACCACATCCCAACCTGCACTGCCTGCCCCTGCCCTGCAGACCCACCAGGCACAGCGAGGAAACTGCAGAGCCTGGAGAAGAAGGGCAGATTCAGGACCTGCTCCTCATCTTAGGGGCAATAAACTCATCATTTGCCTCTGCTGCAGAGAAACTTTGAGCCACGTCTGCCAGCAAATTTTCAACAGATAACATTTAAGCCAAGTCCTCACATCTGAATTGTTCAGAATGCTGTCAAGTTAACAAGGCTCTGTTCATTTAACTCCAGCTGAAATGTAGTGGATCAATTTTCCATCTTGTCTATATGCACAGTGAGTCTATTACCATCTCAACAAGACATTCCTGCTGACCCCAAGGGACAATGTTTGCATCGGCAGCATGTGCAGCCAAACCCAGCAAAGACGGTGTTGCTTGATCCAGTTTCAGTCATCAGGAGGCATCAATGCTCATGTAAACTGTTCTTCCATCCCATCCACCCATCCCTATCCCCACCACAGCCACCTCCTCAAGGCCTGAGCAGTTTGCAGGTGCCATGGAACTGAGAGCTGACTCCCTACGGAGCGACTGCTCCTGAAACAGGCAACTCCACGACTGTCCTCACCCAGGAAGCACAAATGACTTCCAGGTAAATCAGTCCTCTCCTTTAAGGCCCAATTCTGGTGCTACACCAACAGTGCCAACACTCTTCTCCATAAGGGGCTGATTGCACAGCACTCACCTCACAAGGAATGGCTGCAGGCAGGAATATCAGCATCCCTGAGCCTATTTCTGACTGCCATGATGAAGAGACAATTTGGAGAGATTATGAAACACGTTTACCAAGAAGACACTGACTCTCACCTGCACTATTTAATTGCAACTACTTTTGACCATGTGAGGTGGGCTACAGAGCTCCCAGGGACCCTGTGCTTCTGATGCTCTGAAGGAAAGCACAATGCCATCCCTGAAATCCTGACACCTCTCCAAAGAACAGGGCTAGGACTCCAAGTAAAGCTCTCTGCAGGAAATGGAAACACTGCTCTGGGTTGTAACAAAGCCATTAGAGTGGAGGAAGAACCCGGGTGAGCGAGCAGGGAATTGAGTGATGCCAGTGCAGCCTGAAGGGGCATCTGCCATGAGCACGGGGCTATAAAACCTTTCTCCAGACAGGGCCAGTGCCATGCACAGAAAACAAAACAAGGACAGAAATGGGAACACTTTTTTATAAACAAAAGCATTCCCTAGGAGGAAAAAAAAACCCACCAGAATTTAACTGCAGGAGTATTTAATAAGAAACAGCCTGTTCCAGTCTCTTCTTCATTTAATTTAAAATAAACATAAACCAGAGCTCTCCTACACAACACGATCACTCCCCTCAGAAGAAACAGAATGGAATTCAAAGGTCACCCTGCAAAGTTTGGTTGTTGGAAAACTGAGGAAGAGACTCTGGTGTCTCAGCAACCCTTGAGGATCAGCTGGGCTGTTCCCTCACACACCAACCTCAGGATCCCCACTGCGAAGCCCCCCAGTGTCTCTGCTCCACCACAGACCAGTCAGCCCAGTCCACCCCAAGCAGCCCAGAGAGCTCAGCCCTGCAGGGAGCAGGGGAAGGGGCCCTGCAGCACAGTCCTGGGGTTTGTCCTCTGCCCAAGGCACATCCCTCCGAAACCTTTCCCCCTGGTCACTCCAACCATGACAAGGACCTCGAAGTAAATGAAGGGCAGTGAGTCAACTCCCAATTATGTGCCTAAAGCCATTAAACTTCAGGGCAGCCTCTGCAGAATGCCCAGAGTGTCACTGCATACACTGACTGCACGAGCTCCCCAGAGTTCAGCCAAAAGCACACATGCATTTCTGATTGCACCAAGAAATAACCACACCAAAATAATTTCAAGGCAACCCCCCAGCCCAGTTTCACCTACCTCCATTAATCAGTTAGCCAACCAAATTCTCCTATTTTGCTCTATCTAGTAACCAGAGTGAACGGCGGCGTGGTGTTAAACCCACAAGGGTGCTCAGAAAGACCAGAGTGGAAGGAAGGAAGGAAGGAACTCTCCGGGCACCCCAGCAGCTTTTATGTCAGACCCCCAAGTGCAGCCCGGGGTCCAGCTGTGCCACATGTGCGAGGCTGGGCTGGGCTCCCTCGCAGCACTGACCGCTCCCAAGAGCCTGCCAAGAAACTGGCAAGAAAGTCCTTCTACAACAACAAACCAGGCTTGCAATAAAAGCCATCTGCAGAAGTGCCAATTATCCTTCTCCTCAAATGATTATGTTCCATCCAGTTTTGCTGACAAGCAAGTTATGCCACATTTTAATAGGCAATAAAATGTATTATTAAATAATTAGTAGCTAAGAAACAGAAATTAGAGGGCACTTCCTTTCACATACATCCCCCAGTACTTCAAACTATTGATTTAAAGGCAACTCGATCCTCTAAAGAGGACAAAATGGAACCTGATACAGCAGTTTACTGGGAGACATTTACAAGGCTAATGATTGTTCGCAGAGAAATGAAGCAGGGAGAAATTCTAGAGAATTCCACCCTGCTCTGTTTTGTCTGATCTGTCTCGAAATCCCCCAAAGAGCTAAAATTTCTCCAAATCTGTTCCTTGCTCTGAGCCCATTAATTACAGTGTTAAAGGTAAAGAAGTATTGATGTCTCTCCCCTGTTCCCCCCCAGGTAATGCCAGGACTTGCTCAGCCTTTAAGGTATGACTGCACTAACTGAGAAAAGCCCCACTAAGACCAATTAAGGCCTTTACTAAGAGGCTGAAAAGAAGACAAATGGAGGCAGAAAGCCCGATTACAAGGAACCTTTGTACAGATGTAAAGCAATTAGAAGAGTCTCCAGGGCTGGCCAGTGCAGTACCTGCTAGTAAAGGATTTTACAGCTTGTCTAAACTTGGAACAATCTGTCTCTCTCTCTTTTCGGCTGAGTGTAAAAGTGAGCCCTGTATTAGTGTCATGTATCGGTTGATAGCTCAGTATTGGTTTCCCTGAGCATGTTAAATCTGTAATGCTGGTCTCCAGCTCCCTCCTGGATGACAATAGTGTTACACAGTCAGCTCTAACTTACAAGGAAAGAGGATATGTCTGATGTTAAAGCATGATAAAAACCAGAATCAGCTCTTTCAACCTTCTTTTATTTCCCTAATGCTAAACCCTAGAATGTATCAAATTTACTACACCGTGCTGCATAATTTGGCACAGAATGTGTGAGAAGTGAAAATGTTTGTGCTGCCATTCCAATAATCAAAATAAATTCTGCAGTGACTCGATGTAGGGCAGCTTCTAATCTTGGGCCACTTGCTTTTTAAAGAACAAAAATAACAGCAAAAGTACACGTCTAAGATATGAAAACTGATCAACCAAATGGTACCTGAGAAGTTCTCCAACACATATGATGCCAGATGCCCCACACCCCAACACACGCAGACCCCCCTTGGCCCCCTTGCCTCTTCCCAAACCTACATCTGATTTCACAAGCCCAGCTCCCCAAAATCCAGCAGGACCTTCCAGAGGCAGCTTCTTCCTAATCAGCCTCCTAATTCACTGGTGGCCTGTCTGCTTGGCTGGTATGAAATGCAGCACTGTCTGGCCTGTGGTGATGGCTCAGACTGTGAGAGCCCACCAGCTACATCTGGCCTTGCATCTGGATGGCAGTGAGTGCATGGCTGAGATGTCCTGGATCCTTTGGTGCAGCACAGAAACCAAGAAAGAACCAACATAAATGCTTTAAACACTTGGCACACATTTATATGACTGCACCTGCTCTGGGTACCTTCCCCCTTTGGCATCAGAAGGATGTTATGAAGTCCATAAAGTTGTAGCCAAGTGTATTTTTGTCATACACTGATTTCTGAGGTGGAAAAAACTTGTCTTACAGTCAGGGCCATCACAGCAACAACACATGGTGATTCCACAGGGCAACAGACCACAGGGTGTCACTCGAGCAAAGTCCCCCCTGCTCTGCAGAGGGGAAACTGGAGGCTCAGGGATGAAGCTCCTCGAGGTCAGTGGCCACCCTTCCTGCACAGAATTAGAGTTTAAAGTAATTGGCCCACGTGAAACAGAAATTGGAGGTTACTGGCCCATGCAGGATCTGTTATGGCTCTATTACTGACTCTCAGGGGCTTTACTTCTTTATCCCTCGTTAAGGGGGATGCAGGAAGGGCACAGAGCAGGTGTACAGAGAGGAACAAGGTGCTGGGGACCTGCTTGCTGCAAAGCTGACTGTCTGACAATGCTCAAACCTTCTGAGAAAGCCCCTGGTAAGGAAGGAATTCCTGCAACAGTTTCGTCAAAGATAAATCATATTCATTTAAGCTTTTTTTCCCTCTCCTTATCCATAATTTGTTGAGAGACAATCCCTTAAAATGTTTTTCCAAAGGGATAAGTACCCAGCAGGCCCTGCTGTGCTACAAGGGGATGATTTGTGACACAAACTTAACCCCCAGCCTGATAAATTCTTTAGAAAATCTAGTCTTTGTCAATGTGCCTACACAGACCTGAGCTCATCCAAAAATCTGGTTTTTCCTAAAAATGAGGTTCAGATAAAACCAAACACAATGATGTAGCACTCTAGTCCCTTCACACTTGAAATTTGGGGTTAGCCATGTCTGGGGCTTAAATAAAATGAATCTGGGCATCCATCATGGGTACCCTTAACATCACAACCATAAGCCTAAGGGCCTTTGTTGTTGGCAAAACCAGAAGTCAGCTGAGTTGCTGCTGGCCAGGGTTAAAAGTGTGTGCTATAAAAGCCTCTCAAACAGCCACCTCTCCCAAGCAGTCACTAATTCTCATGGTGCTGAAAAATTCAAACACGAGATTATTTCAGCACAGTAACCCTCAAAACAGTACACCAGGCCATCATGTTTAGCAATGAAGCCAGCAGCACACCTTTGCTCCCTGAATTATTTAAGGGCATATTATTCACACACTGAACTTTGTACTGAACAGCAAAGAGGAGAGGGCTAAAGCACCATCTCAATGCAAACCAAGCTGGGTCTACTTAGAATCCTTTTAGCAGGTGCATCATGCTACATTTCAATGGGGCTCTCCAAAGGAGAAACCCTTGGTGGCCATTATCTCTCAGTGGAACTCACTGTGTGTTCAAAGATTTTGAACTCAGCTTTTATTCACAAATCTCAAAAGGAATAAGTTCTTTGGAAAAAGTGGATGACATCACACACCTGGTGGGTGACATCAGACACCTGGTGGGTGACATCAGACAGCTGCTCACTGCTCCATCAGGATTCAGTGGGCTTCTCTGGGTGCTCTGTGCCCCTCTCTGGTCCTGGCACTGTCAGTGGCCACAGACAGACAGTGTTTGCCATCTATGCTCTCAGCAATAAGGAGTTTGGGATCTGTGTATCTTGCCCCCCTCCCACACACACAGGCAGTTCTTGCCTCAGGTAAAGCTGAGGGTAAAATCACCCTCCCCAGTGCTCTGCCCCAATCTGGGCTCTGCATCTCCCCCAGCTGAACCCACCCCCAAGTGCCCGACAGCACCATGGCTGGGATGCTCTCCTGAAACATGGGAAAAAGGGTTTGAGTGCTTTTGCACACTGCAATTTGACAGAATGAAGCAAAATTGCCTGTGTTTCTCCAAGCTTGTTCCACAAAGAGGCATTCACCCAGCCATTTATTCCCAGGGGCCCTGCCAAAGCATTGCAAAAAAAGCACACTCCAAATTTTGCTCTATTGATATATAAATACAGTCACTTCAGCTAAAGAGCCATCAAGTCACTCCAGGCTTGGGAACTTGATTAAATCTATATTAAGGCAGCAAGTCAAACTGCACGGCCTTTAACACCAAGGTGGGAAATAATTAAGTTTTAAAAGCTGGTGAAAGATAACGCCAGGTCTGCCTTGCTGCTGCAGGGCTGATAAAGGAAGGGGTATACAACTGAACATTAATTAGGTACAAGCAAACAGCTTTGCTAATAGCTCATGTTCTCATTCCCAAAATGTCAACAACAGATATTAGTGCCAGATGCCAGTGTAACATCTCCCATGGCTGGGGCTGGGATGGGGGAATGGGATCGTGCCTTGGGAGGAAATGCCAGCACTGTCAAGGGGGCTCTGGAAGGATGTCACAGGAGCAGGGAACTGCTGCAGCAGGGATTTACCAAACAGGCTTCTCTGTTATTAATGATGAGTCGGGTGGCCCTGGGAAGGCAAATGAAATCTGGCATAACCTGTAAACCAGAGACATCAGTGCTGAGAGACTCACCTGTTAATCCCTGGAGCTTCCAGAGCTGTCAAGCTCAAATGGCTTTAAAGTCCTCACTCAACCCACTGCCTCAGCTGCAAGAATTTGGGTTAAAACATGTTTGTTAGGTTGAAGAAGTCATCCTAGACCTGGGTCAGGCCAGTGTGAGCAAGGGCAGGATACAGGATTTGACCACGTTACTGTGAGTCCAACAGTTCCCACCATCTCACCACAGCAAGGGGAAAGTAGAGAGAGTGGAAACCAAAAAACCTGAATGAACAGCAGTAAATCCTAAATGTCACTGCCACTGAGAGGCTGGGATGTACCATAATCCAAACACACTTCTAGCCAGAGAATAGATTCCAACAGCCAGATGCATTTTTTTTGGAAGTACCAGAAGTGGTCCCTGAAAACCTCCAAACCCAGGAGAACAGTGCCCTTGGTGCAGCAGTGGCATCACCTGCCTGCAGGGCAGAACATGCTCCTGGCCTCTGAGTATCCTGGCTTTCCCTAGGAACTCCCTCCCAGGCAGCGACCCCAGAGTTTCCCTGACCAGATTCCACATCAACATAGCTCAGGAGGCACAAAAAAAAAAACCAAAACTTGTAAATAATGCATTTCTCTAGTGACATCTGAACTCCAGTTTAATCAAATCAAGTAGGATCCTTTCAAATATCACTTATCCTGTAACTGCAATTTCCAAATCTCTCAAATCCTGGCTTTCCTTTTAATCTCACAGGAAAATTGTATTACACTAATACTGTTTACATCTCATTTCCTCTTTTCCATATAAAAATATCACTAACTACATTTCAATTCTCTCTCACTGCTCTTCTGTCCTGCTGTAAATCCCCTGGGGCTTCCATGGTTCAAGCTCTGTGCTTTCCAAACAGCCACCAGCCCCTTGGCTCCAGCAGCCTGGACTTCAGTCACCTTCCCCCAGGGCCAGGTCCCAGCACTTCCAAACCAGCCAGCTGGGAGCTGGCTACACCATTCCCTGGTTTATTAGGAATAGGCTAAAGAAGAACCCTTCAAAAACCTGTAAATCCAGCCATTTTCATTAAGTCAGAGGTCATGCTTACCTTCTTCCCTGGCTGCAGAATATCAGCCCTAAGCTTTCTTTTGGTTTTTTACTGCAGTTTCTGTAAATTTTGTGGAGCAGTCGGTTTGCTTCCATAGGGATGGCCCTAAAACCCCTTCCCCAAAATCACAAAAGCTTTGGAAGGCCAGATGGCTTCAGGAAGAGCAGTACCTAGGCTTGTGACCAAGGGATACCCTGTGAGGAGCCTGCTGACGACTGAGCAAGGACTTGTTTCCATTCTCCTGGCAATGGTCAGGAATTGCTGTGCACTGTGTACCTGACTTTCTGAAAGCACATCACACAGATACACCCTGAGGCCGTGGAGTGAGTGAGAGCCACCTTCTGCATCTTTGCTCCCTCTCTCTGGTTACCTGCATTCAACTCTTTTAGGGGAAATAGGGTTGTGTCCCTCCTTCCAGGGCTTGGGGGGAGCCACCTCTGTCACAGCCACACCAGTGTCACCTCTCTGCCTTTCACTCCAGAACAAACGACTTCAGCTCATTAGCACATAAATGCAATAGCAGGATACAATATTTCCAGTAAATCCACTGGCAAAAGCAAACCCCCACAGACAGGCTTTGAATAAAGTATTTTTTAAAGGAGATATCTTTAATCATTGTATTTACCTTCTGATTTTCCAGACAATGACTTTCAGGTAATAAAGAAATGAGGGCTGTTAAGCTGCAAAGTCTTGTCAGGGAAAGAGTGGCTCATGCAGGAAAGACACAAAGGAACCCAGAGCCACCAGTGTCACAGGTCAGCTCACAGAGGTGCTGGGTCCAGTGTGACACTGCTGGGACTTCATCAGAATGAGTGCAGGGAGGGCCTGGGTTAAAGATGCCCTGCACGAGGGGCTGGAGCGAGGGAGGGCTGCAGCACTGCTGTGCCCGCTGCCCTGCCCTACCCTGCCCATCCTGCCCTGCCTGGCACTGTCCATCCTGTCCTGCCCTGCCTGGCACTGCCCGTCCTGCCCTGCCTGGCACTGCCCGTCCTGCCCTGCCCTGCCCGGCACTGCCCGTCCTGCCCTGCCCTGCCCTGCCCTGCCTGCCCTGCCCTGCCTGCC
>JAWWEE010000048.1:9720081-9747455 GCA_035221455.1 Xenops minutus | reverse complement strand
TTGGGATTTGTTCTGTAGACTCATAGTGTTTGATTGTATATAATTGTAATATATGTGAATATATATATATATACTTTCAATACAATTGTCTTTTTGACACTTTTTTCCCTTCTTTCTCGGGGGTGGGGGGGAATCCGTGTGGCCAGCAGTTGGGCTTGGCAGGGTGAAAACTCAAACCTCCACAAGGAGCACACAGAGGGGCTGTGCTCTCCACACCCCTGGCCCTCCTGAACCCCCCAGCCCTTCTCACACTCGGAAATGGGATCATTAGGATGGGGAAGACCCCACAGCACAAACACATCAGGGCCAGCCGAGTTCCCTGCCTGTCCTTCACACCTAGATTCCTCAAAAAGCAAAGGGAAAAGAGGGTAAACTCAACATTTTCACCGACTTTAATTCTACTGGGAAGGTTGGTAGCAATCTACCAACAAAAACGTTCCCAATATTGTTTTCCCTTGCTTAGACACCAAAAGGAGCAATTCTGACTGGGTTTCTCAGCAAGAGGAGCTGCACGAGCAGCAAATGACATTCCATTTTCCATCTCCCCTTCCGTGTTCATTTCTAGGCAGAGATCCCTACAGGGAATTACAGAGCTCAGGAAAACGGGGATTTGAAGTCCAATGTTTGAACATTCGCTTCTCATGTGGGTTCCAAATTTCACTGATGATTTTGGCCTTCGTACAGCTACTGCCCACATCTGATTCCCTCTCCACACGAGGATTGCCTGTTCTCATGGGAGAATTCCCTCTATGCTTCCATAGAAAACACATGGTGAGGTCCAAGTCTTCTCATTGCAGCCAGCCCAGCTTCATTAGGAAGGCATGTTGCTGTTTCTTTAAGGAATATCTCAGCAGAAACACACAAAATCCTTGGAATCAGTCTGAAAGAGAGGCCAAGGACATTCCTTCCCAAGCATTAGATTTGGTTTCACATGAGATGATTAGACTCATCCATGCTAATTACACTAGAAAGAACTAATTAGAAAAATCTACCATTCAGCTAATGAGGGCTGGGCCTTAACTATCTCAGTGTTTAATTTTTCAGGTTGTAAAATATTACTTCACCCTCCTTCCCCCCTCTCCTTGCGTGCCATCACCACGTTAATTCTTGTAATAGAGTTGATCATTAAATACCTGCTGAAGAAATATTTGTTAATACCTGCAAGTGCCACAGTTTTAAACCAGCTGCTCCCTGATGTAATTAAAGGCTGGAGGGGCTGGGCTCAACCCTGTGCCAGTTTGGGAGCAGCCAAAGGACCCACCTGCAGCTCCAAACCAGCCCACTCCACCTCACTTAGTGGCAAGGGGTAACCCCAAACTGCTTAGGAATTCTCTGCTGTGCTCCAGTGCAGCCTTTTCAATAAATATACCTTTCCCCTCCCTTGGGAATAATGCAGGACAAGGGATTTCACATGTAATATCATCAGTGTGGGAGGAGAGTTTATTAAAAAGCAATGGTAGCACCTGATAAAGACTGACATCTCTGCCAAGGGTTAGAGCATTTAGCAGGAAGCTGATGGAATGAGCATAATGAAAAGCTAATAAATCAGAGTCCTTCATTACACAATAAACTCATTAAGCTTCTTGTTGAAAATGGCAAGCCAGACATAGCACAGTATTTTTAGACTGGTACTGTTAAAAGCTTTCCTAGAAAATACAAATTCAAAGCCAGGCTTTGAGTTTCGCTGTATTTACATACTCGGTGTCCATTTGGAAGTTTAATGAAAGATATTAGGAAATATCTATGTGATGCAGCATCCATTCAGCACAGAAACTATGCTTTTCCAAGGAGGATTCTTAGCCAGTCTGGCAGGGGCCCAAACCCTGCACTCCCTGAGATGATGTGTGAAATTAGTGCAAATTGAAATGCCAGAACTTCCTTTTTTTTTTTTTTTTTTGCAAAAACCTTTGAAAAATCAGACATGTTTCTATATCAGATTTTTATTTTACTCATCCCCCCATGCCCACTTTCCCCTGAAGCCACTAAACTAAATCTATTTAAACGTATGACCAGCAAGATTCTGCTTTTTAACAGGCTTAAGGAGACCCATCTTGAAATCCTCACTGTGAACACCACAGAGTGTAATGAGAAATCCAAAACAGGGCAGGTCTCTGATGTGTGTGAACTTCATGATAGAGGCTACAGAGGAACTGAACAGCATTGCTGTCATTCTTACTCCAGCCACACTCATATAAACCAGGAGTAATAATAAGAAATTAGTAGAATTAGGCTAATTTCTTTACATCTTTCATAGTAGGGCCAATGTTTTTTTTCTTTTTTTAAAAAAGACCTTTATAATCATGATTTTGAAAAATATGGCTCAAAAGGCCTATTTATATTTTTTTTATCATCTACTACTCTAGAAAATTCAAAATATATGTTATACACATATATATATGTGTATATATAAATGTACAATCAGAGTAATACAGCAAATATTCCCCTTCATTAAATGGCTTTGTTAGAACATGCCTACTTCTAATTCTAAACCAGAAAATCAGGGCTTTGGATGGAACAGGAGAGCAAAGCCATACAGAGGGATTACACAGAGAGCCACATGTGACTGGAAGGGTTCAATACAGAGCCTTCACTGCTGGCATTTCACAGGAGCAAAGACAGTGACCCAGACCCAGGGAATTGCCTGGGAATGACCTGATTCTCCTTCTCAGCACTGAAAAGCAGGAGGTACTTTTTTGAAATGGATGAAGTCAACATGATGTAAGAAATCCCAGAACTAGTCACAGTTAATGTGTCTGAGGTCAGGTCACGGGGAAGGAGGACGTTGGCAGAAGGGTAGTTTAATAAGGAAAATTAGTCAGAGTTGGGGATTTTTAATGGCTTTTCTGGCTGCCTTTGGAACAAAAGCAATATATTTGCAGGTAGAGCACGACTGCAGCTTTGTACACACAACCAGCTTCCCACAGTGCGTGTGTCAAGAGCAGCTCTTCAGGAGAACTCATTCCTCACTGGAACTCCTCCTGTTACCTCTGCCAGTGAGCTCTGTGACCTTCTCTAGCAGCAAGGAATCCCACAGGTACCAATCCCTGCAAGGGCTGCCTTCCCTAAGAGCCACAGCCACATCTTCTGGCCATCAAGTTTATTCCCTACCAATGCTCATGTTATGGACACGTCACCTTTCAGATGACCACAACTTGCCATCAGAACTGGCAAGAAAATGTCCCAAAGGTAGCTGGGGGCTTCACTCCCCTGTGCATGAGCCTGGCTGTGCTGGGGGGCTCTGGCACAGGGAGGTGGGGGGTCATGGCAGGGGCAGAGCTCCAAGCCCACCATGGACTCTGCTGGCAGAGCTGGTCCTGAATCCAGAGCGTCTCGTACTGGCAGATCAGAAGGATCTTTGTCTGCTTTGTATGATTCATGTGGGGAAGACCAGGTGGTTGGTACTGGAGCCACCTTTTCAAGTACACTGTAGACCCAGATCATAGGAAGAGATGTGTAGAAAAAGACAGGCTTCTCTTTGTGCAGAAGTTCTGAACTCGCCCACCCACCGCCCACCCACTGGCACGTCACAGACTCCCACAATGTGCCGAGCTGGGGGGAACCTGCAGGATCAGCACAGCCCTGCCCGAGGCTCAGAGCACCTCAGAGCCACTGATCCCCAGGGCATTGCAGGGGCGCCTGCCCACCCAGGGCCACCTCACACACAAAATCCAAATTAGTGTCTGACACTCTAAGAATAACCCCCCTCCTTCCCCCAAACACAGGTTTAGGGGAAGGGAAGGAGTGAGAAACCAGCTGCCAACAGTGCAGTGTGAACCTAATCTTCAGTTTACCCACGTCTTTAAAGTAAAGATGCGGGGCATTAAGACCTCACTAGCTCACAGGGTTTAATACTTGGTTTTAAGACTTAATAATAATAATAATAATAATAAAAAGCTTACATATTCCACCAAACAGCCCCAAACAGGCAACCTTTATTATCTGTTATGTCAGCTGTGCCTAAAAAATCAGGCGAAACAGTGTGTACCCTTTAATAGTTAATCCTCTAACATGTAATTAGGCATTCACATGACAATCAGAACAGGACTATATTTCATGTTTGCCTTCCCTTTCAAAGTCTCTACTAGAGGGGCACTTACTCTGTCAAATCTGCTATAGTAATCAAAACATTGAAATTACTTCTTTCCACACTAAATATACTGGAACTGGTTGTTTGATTAAATGTAGAGCAGAGAGTGCAATTTGCTAAATTACAAGTATTCTGAACATGTAAATATAGTTTAATTACTGCAATTAAAGAAGATTACTGGAGATTGGCAGATGGGAATGTAATGCTGTTTTAATTAGAGTTTTTAATGCACTGTAACATAAGCATAATATTAACCCTTTATCCTGGAAAGGGCTGGCTAGTCTCTGAGAAAATATCCTTTGAAAAATGTACCAGAGCTGGTGTTTCATGACAAGACTTCAAGTCAATGCAGTGCAAAGCTCCAGGATGATTTGGGACAGTTTCAGCTGCTCTTCCTGGTGTAGGCACTGCAGAAAAGGCCCGTTCTGGAGCAGCCACGCGAGGTGGGCACGTTGTTGGTGCCCCAGATGAAAGAACGTGTGAAAACACAGCGTTTGAGTAGATGGATTGTATTTCATAAAGAGTGCAATCATAGCTACATCACCAGAGATTTAAGATTCTTTCATGAAAGTTAAAGTACCTCACACTCCCAAAGATTTACAAAACATGAAAAGAGAAAATGTTTCAAAATGCATTAGTTCAATTTTGAAAAACTGCCGCACAGAGACACAGAACAATATTGCCCGGGGCCTGGGTTATTACTACTCACCCTCCAGAACAGTATTTGCTTCATAAAGTAATATTCCAGAATGTACTAAGCAATTTTTGTCATCTTGAAAGCTATCACTTGCAACATTTTATCCATTTAAGTCAATAGCCCATTAGAAATTCTAATTGAAAGTTCAATACTCTGCTTGGAATCTTACAATAGAGGTTGCCTTTGGAAAGCCATTTAAAGTCTTAATCTCTTTATCATTTGGTATTTTGAAGCCTAACTTTGTTCTTGTTAGGCAGATCAATGGCATTAATTTACAAAATGGGGGAAAATGTCACCCTTCATCCTTTAAATCTCAGTGCGGCGAAGAGCAGCGTAAGCGAATCCGACCGTTGCTCTCCCATATTAGCAGAAAACGGTGCCATGGGAGGTTTGACCTACAAATTTTAATTACTGCATGAAAAATTCAGTTCCTGGAGATGAATAGAGACTTGAGGAAAAGCAGAAGTCCACCTTCTGAGTGACTGCAGAGCTTAACTCTTCAAAGGCTGCGGCGGTGAATGGAGCAGCATGTGTACCTTCAATAGGTAGTGGCTGCAAGGGGCAGGATCAAACTGCACAAGCAACAGAAGAAAGTAAAAGGATTTTACCTACAAAGCAGCTTTATGGGTGTCCAAAATAGATGGACACTGATACCATCCTCTAGGGCAGCAAATGTGGTGAGGATGTGTTTTGAAACGTTCCTGACTTTGAGATAACTTTCCAGCAAGGAGTTCACTGGTGGGGAACTCTGGGCTGTGCAGGGATCCATGAAAGCCTTGGCACATTATCAGCAAAGGGAGGATTTCACCTGTGCCCCCAAGCCCAGGCAAACAGCACACAGCAATGCCAGGTGTTTTGAACCAGTGCTCCACTCCAAATCGGAGCAGGGAGGAGTCAGATCCTAAAATTGATCCTAAAATTGATGGCTCAGCTTCGTGTTAGCAAGAACTATGGTGCTTCCATAGGTAATTCTGGAAAAAACCTTGAGGACATAGACACTGAAACGTGATTACTCCCTGCAATGCAGTACAGCACAAGGACTGTGCTGCTCTGCAGGTGACACAGGTTCAAGATCACAGCTGGCATTTCTCCATTCCACACACTGCCATTATTTGGGCTAGGGTGATGTGGGGTGGATGGAAAATTCTCCTGTTATCTGAACCAGAGATGAAGGATTTGGATCTCTGTTTCAATGACTGCAGGAGACAGGGAGAGAGGAAAAATAAGGAGAGCCAAAGAACCCCCAGAGCTGTGGCTGACTCGGGATGTCAGCAATGACAGTCAAATGATTTGTGTGTATGAGAGAGAGGGACAGGCAGAAAGAACTCATTCCAGCTCTTTACCTGCTTTTTATATCCTCCCAGGCACCACCAGCTTTAGCATAACTTGGTATTAACACCAGGAACTTTGTGAGGCTGATTCTTGTCCCCCACCTTAAGAATTAGAGGGTAATTGGAATCAAGAAATTTGTGGCAATATTTATATTCTCTTTTCTGTGGATTACACAGCTGTGACATGAGGTATCTCATTTATTAGCAGAGCTTGGGTTTAATGCATCTTTGCAGACTACGATAGGGACCTTATGGTGTTGGGTTCTCTGCAAACACAGAGCAAGGGCCATACCCTGCTGTGGCAGCACAGGATGCACAGGATGAAGGGAAAGGGAAAAGGGAAAGGGGAAAGAGGAAACAGGAAAATGAAAAAGGAAGGGAAAGTGTCTCCAAGAGAAGACTCAATAACAAAGCAATGGCCAAGAAAGGAGAGGAGAGGAGCCCCTTTTTATAAGTCCTGACACAGAGTCTCAAGAAGCATTTCCTATGGCAGATGAGAGCTCAGCCCCCACTGACACTTGCACTGGCTGAGCCCAGGTCATTATTTCCCCTTGAAAGAGAAGCTTCTTCCCCTTCCAGTGCAATACCCCGACATTAAACGTGGCACCAACATGATCACAAGGTTTAGTCACCTGGATCACTGTGGGGGTGATCCAACCTGGAAACCAACCTGGCTGTGGTTTCTTCACAGGCTTTGGCTTGGTTTAGCCTTACCTGAACCTGGGAAACTCTTGACCAGAGCCCACTTCAACATCATACAGACTGACTGTCATTGTTAGAAGGTGCCACACACACAATAATATGCAATGCTAAACTTTCCATTTCTCTTGGTCCCCTGAGTTCTGAGACTACAGACAGGGACATGAACCATCACTTAAAATCTTTACACTGTATGTTAATAGCAATATTAATTAACACCCAACCATTAGCACTAGGCCTGTTGGTAGAAAACAGCACTGCTCTCAGCTTCACCTCCAGATACTGACTGAAATTTAAATAAATGTATTATGGTAGTTAACTATTTGGTGCATTTAGATAATTAATGTTTATTTCCATTTCAAAGTAAAGGATTCCTAATGTCAAAATAAATTTTCCTCTTTTGAGAGTCTCTTAGGTAACAGATTTCTTTTTTTTAGGCATTCTTTTAACTAATTCTAGTGAGGAAGGAAAATATCTCCAGATTGTGCACATTTCGCAAAATAAAAAACATTTCCGTGGTTTGGGTTGGTTCTTTAGAAATCACCAAGAGGTTGTTTTGGTGTTTGTGGGTTTTTTTGCAATGAAAGAAATCATAAGAAAAGCTTGGTGTCCCTTGGGACTCTGCGCCCAAACTGAAAGCCTGAACGAGGCTTCACCCCTGGCTTCAGGAATTATATCTCAGCAGGGGCTGGGAGCCTCAACTTCAGTGCCCGAGGTGCTTCAGGGGCTCTTAGCTCCCAGGGAAAAATGAGTATCTCAAGCTGAGCATCCATAAAGAGGCAGAGCCGAAGTCATGGATCCTTTCCAGCAAGGCTGGTGGTCTTGGTTCTTGACTAGTAGCTCTGGAATTGGAGACACTTCCCAGTAGAGACAAGGCCCTGAATTATCCCAGAATCTCTGCGTGGGAAGGGTTAAACCAACCTGAGCAGTGAAACCCCTGCAGCTATCTCATAAGCCAGGCTTTTAGACAAATTGAGCAAAATAGTCCTTTCAGCTCAGCAGGCACATGACTCTCTGCACAAAGGAGTCCTTCTCGAAATCCCATGAATACCCCCATTATCCCAAGGATTGAGCACAGAGCCACACATTTCACGCCCACTGCCACCTGTGATTAGCTTTTTTACAGTTATTATGGAGTACTTTGATGGTGATGATTGTTTAAAGGCCTCAACAAGCCTGCTAATGTGACTTGAGGACTTGACTCCTTTTCAATCCCTGGTTGCTCCAGCTATCACTCCAATTTACTTTAGGCAAAGGGGACAATAAAAAAAAAAAATCTACTCGGAGAAATCACTTGGCATAAAATTGATTCAGTCTCTTAAAGAAACGTATGCCGGGATCCCGTGTTAAAGTAAATTAGATATATGATCAAACAGAGCTACCAGTCATTTGAGCCCTGGACTCTTGTGCAGCACTTTAAATTTTCACAGAATCAGCCACAGAAAAACAAAGGAAGATGCAAAGAGCAGCTCAGGCCACTGGGTCTGTGGAACTTTGCTCTGCTCAGTTTGGTGTTCCACGGTGCAAATGTGAAGCAAGATGTTGGCTTCAGGGAAAATGTGTTTTACTGTTTGCAGGAAGAGCTTCCAGAAGGGATCATATGGATCATACTGTCCCACTCGGTGCCAAGTAGACGGGTACCAAGGGAGCACTGAAGTGGGTTGGAGTGCGTGTGAGCAAACCAGGGATGAGCGTGGAGATGGATGAGGAGGCTCTTGCTTCCTGCAGAGAGGTTGTGTGATCTCAGTCTGGCAGCTCAGGGCACAGACAGGGGCACACACAGCAGAGGAAACCGAGCAGCAGCACGCAAGTTGTGCAAGAGTTTGCTCCTCCTGTTGGTCGCATATGCTCAGGGAAGGGCTCAGGTGTAGCTGTCGGTGCCTACCACGCCAGGCTGCTCTCCAGGTCACACTCACACATCTCTGCTGAGACCCCACGGTGCACTCCCCTCTGCTTTCAGGGCAGTGCCAGAGGTGAAGGCCTTGGACATGCTCAGAGAGCCCACAGAGTTGTCCATCACAATTCTTCTTCTGAAAGTGCAAACAGGTTTCTCAATCTACCCTTGCCCATGTGTGCTCTCACTCCATCCCAGGGTCAGCCCCCCGCCTGCTGTGTCCTGAGTCCTGGGAAGCAGGTCAGTGTGATCTGGAGGAAGAACCAATGCCAGTGGCCAAGCTCACTGACCTCTGCCTTCACAGAGCAGCAAAACCACCCCCCTCATTTAAAACCAGCCAGCAACATCCCCTTTTAAGCTTGCCATCAGTCCCAGCACCACGTGATGTAATTCATCAAATCCCCAAGACTGGATAACAGGAACGTTCTGCTGCCACCCATAAACAGGCTGGGTTCAGTCATCCCAAGGAGCTCTTTTCCTTCAGAAGCAGCAGAAGCTGAAGCAGCAACCCCAGGCTCCTGATGCAATAGCCAGTGGAATTACATGTGCTAAAAGCATTTTAAGTATTCTGTTAGAGAAGCAGAGAGCAAGAGATGAATAGGAGTGGTTTTGGTTTTCAGAATACAGGGGAAAAGGTGAGAGGATTACACAGGTTTCCTGGGGCCTGAGTGAGAGGACTCGATGTGTGGTCAGAGGTGCTGAGGGGCACGTGGCTGGGGAGTCCATCCATCACTGGCATTGAGGGCTCTTTGTGTTCACACTCACCTGGCAAAACTGAACATTAATTAATTTGCAGTAAATTGATGAAAACTGGTTTAGTGCCCTTCCTTTGTTTTCCTGGTGCTTCCAACCTCCTCAGGGCTGTGGCTTGGTGGTTTTGGCTGCAAGCTCAATAAATCACTGCCTTCCTGGGACACTCCTGATTTAACCTCCAGGGCCCATCTCCATGGAACTAATGTGCAACTTAGTCCACTGTAGCACCAAAACTGCTGGCACAGTGAACCAGCTTACAAGAAAAAATATCAAACCACAAGAATAAACTGATAAACCTGCAATTTTTGATAAAGAAAAATACTGTGAACTGGCTCCCAGTGCAGCCCCAGAGACATGTTTGTGTACTGTGATCAATACATGAGGTATGACTGGGTTGGGAAGGGCAGGAACACGAACACCTTTGAATCCACTGGTGCCAAACACCTTGCAATGTCAAGAGACAGCTTAACCTGGGCACTCACTCATTCAGCTCCACTCTCTGCCCATTCTCCTGGTGGAAATGGAGCAGCTGGACATGCTTCTGTTTAGACTTATTCAAAGGCATTTTTCAAAAGTCATTCCCTGAGTAACAAATGTAGTGAAAACTCAGTGTCATGCATCTGTGTGGAGGAGCTGGTGGACTAGTGAGGCCCAGATGAAGCTCTAAGAAGTCACCAGGCTGCAGTCACTCCCTCCTCCTACAGCTCCTGAATTTGTCATGTCTAAAAAGATGTCAGGGTATGTTCAGTTTTCCCCTAAGTTATGGTACCAGAAGATCCTTTACACAGAGGCCCATTTTCATAATTTTAATCCTCAATGAGACCTCATTTTCTATGAAATTTGGCTGAAATATGTCAATGTGTTTCAAAGCTATTGAGGAAACTAGAATCCATCCAGAGAGTGAGATCACTTTGGCTTTGCTTCCACAGGATTACCAAATTCCATTTCCTGTCCTTCGTCCCACAGATCCAGTCTCATGTCACATCTTTAAATGAGGTGGCTCAGTAGTCACATGGACACAACCCCATCCTGTGGATGGTGGCAGCAGCCAGCACTGAAGGGCAGAAGGGCTGTGCATCCTCCACCTTCCCAGGAATTCCGTGCTTGGTCAGCACCATTCTTGCTTGGGCTCCTTAATGAACATGGCTTTAATTGCTCCAGAACTGTTCTATTAATGGAGCAACACTGGCACAAGGGCTGTGTCCCATTTGTCACGAGGGGGAGATGTGTACAGGCAGCAGCGTTCCCACGAACAGCACACACATGATGCTCTCCAGAGAGACATCTCATCCAATTTGTCTCCCTAAAGTCCCATTCTCTCCTAAGACATAGCCCCCTTTTCCTGTTTCCAGGGATCATACTGCTTGGCACAGCCATCAGCCTCCTCCACCACTGGCCAGTCCAGGCTAACTCAGGGAGAACATCGGTATTTGGTGATAAAAGACAACAAAGACTGTTTCTTCAGGTTAAATCCCAGTTCCATTATAATTCAATGGGAGTTTTGCCACTGACTTTAAAGGGCCAAAAGGCTCCCCCAGCCATGTCCTGGCAGAGCAACATGATCTTAGTGTGTCCAGGGGCTGCAAAGAATGGCTCCTCCTGGAGCAAAACTTCTCCAAGTTTAAAGCTGATCTTTCATTAGAGGCCACAAGGGCTGGTGTTCCCTAAAAATACACCAAATAACTGTATCACTGGAGAATTTTAAAAGATCTGTTATTTTATGCCCTAGTCATTTCAAAGCAGATTGGGTTAGTCTGGCAACAGCAATTTCTAAAGGAGTAACATGAAATATTTAAAGATTTATAGAACAAGTGGCCCACTTAGGGGCTCATCTAAGTTTTACTAAACATCTCTGGTTATGCCTTGCTATGTCAGCAAAAGGAGGCTGAGATTTAAATAAATAAAACCTAGCAGAATGTAATAACAGGCAGGAAAAAATATGATACATCAAGTTACTACTGAAAGGAACATCAAGCTCTAAGTGATCTCTGTACCAACAACTCTGCTTTTCTCTGCAGCTGAACACGAGACAGCTTTAATCTCCAGGCTGCATGTTATTTAACTAAGCTGAAATTGTTTTCAGTGATGTGAAGTGCATCCACTAAAGATAATGATCCTGTTTTGGATTGACTCTTCTCTTTATTTTTTTAACAAAGGGAGACAGGTGGATATACTGAGCAGAAATGTTTTTCATTAACTCCAGCGAATCATCACAGTGCCTAGTTGCACGAAATACAAATTTGTGATATTCCTGACAACTGCTTCTTGTTGCTGCCTTCCCCTCTCATCAGTGTGTTATGGCCTGCTCAGGCAGGAATTTACTCCAGAAACATTGAAAGTGCCCTGGAGTTAAATTACCCACCCATGCCCAAGACCTGTGGGCCAAGTCTTCACCTCCAAGAAATGACTCTGAACTGTATCACAGGTTGATCTGCATTGAGAATTCATTCCAATTCCTTTCCCTTCAGAAAGACTTTTTAACTCACTGCTTAATTAGATACTTAAAACCTGAAAGGGCAGATTCAGTTACTTCCCTAAATTAGCAAGGACTGCATCCCACTGCCCTGGAATGACCCCCTTTTGGGGAGCTGGAGAAGGGCTGAGGGTGCTGCCTTCCTTTGGGCTACCCCTGTTCTGCCTGCCCTGCTGCTGGCTGTGAGCCTGCAAGGGCACTGGGGCCACACTGCAGAAGTTTGCACAGCAGAGAAAGGCAACAGCACCTGCTACTGCTGCATCTCCACGTGTCTCCTCGCCAGGTTCTGCTTCTCACATAATGTCTGTCTGGTGACACCAGCTCTTCCTCCAGCTGAGATGGTCTATCAGACTGTTCCCAAACTGTCAGCTTTCCAAGGTTCTTTTGGGAAGCAGAAACACAACACAATACCACTGTTCCAGCCCATGCCTGGACAGTGATGATGTGTAGCATGCAGGAACTACATCAGATGTCCCAATTCCTCATTTCCATGTAGTACATGAGACACAAACCTGCAAAGCTCAGTGTTTCCTTCTGGACCGAGCACAGCTCTTACATCTGCACTTCACTGCAGTCCCGTGCACAAGCAATTATTGCAAGCTGCAATCTGTGGGTTTAAACTGAGACCAACTTTCTCTGCCTTGAGTAACCAAACAGATCAGTGATTTAACCAAGCCCATGGTACAGCTTTTCCTTTTAAATGCCACAGGCCTGCTCATCCCAGTCTGAGGCACTTTGTTCATACTCAGCTCTCAAGTATTGCAATGTAAAAATGAGAAAATCACAGTAATTAATGACTCATTAGGCCAGGTGACCTAAAGTTGAATTTGGGCCCTTTTAATCCCTGGAGAGAAGCTGTCAGGTAAAGCTTAGAACTTCAGCAAAACTGGAGACATATTATGGCAGTCCTAATTAATGGGTAGCCACAAGTGCCCTGAGCACCCAGGGCCATATGGAGGCAGATGGACCCTGCAATACATCTGCCTGCAATACCTCATTAATAACCTCCCTAAATTGCTGTGAGCTCCTGAATACACTGCCTGTGCCTGGGTTTTCATCATCCTACCTGAGAGCCCCCTGCATGAGTTTCAGCTCCCTGATGCCCCTCTGTGCCAGGTGATTTTCTGGCCCTTTTGCAGGATGCACAACATGTGGCTTTGGCACTACCAGGATGACAACCTCAATGCTAGGTGACAAATTGCTGGCAACATTCCCAGGGGAGGAAATCCTCTCCTGGCTCCTGTCAGAGTGGCTGTTTTAGCTTTGCCAACTGGGCATTGACAAGAGGATCAGAGGTTCTTTTAATGCCACCTCGTCTTTTCAGGTTAATTTATGCCTTGTTCTTTATGCCTGCTTAGTTAAGGACATGCTGCAGGTATGGAGAGAAAAATGTCACAGACTCACCACCTGGCTCCTCTGTTTTGATCCGGCTGGCAAATGCCAGAACCTTTGAACAGCAGGTTGCTAAATAATAAACCGACCATGTCTTTAAAAACACCTGGTGCTTGCTTAAAATGGTCATTTTGTATGTGGTTAGTCCCTGGCACAGGTGCCAGGCTCAAAGGCATGAGGCTCCCCTTTCCTTCCTCTGCCCACCTAAGCAGAACAACAACAAGCAGAAGACACAAGAACAATTAGGTGCAGTGAAAGGTGACAATCCAGCCTTCCAGCCACAAGGAACACGAGGAACAACAGCAAAACCCCTTTCTGAGCGTAAAAACTTCAGGAAAGGGAAGGAAAAAATAAACAAACAAGGATGAAAGAAATGCCCAGTGGCAACCATTTCCAGTGTGACCTAGTGAGCTTTCAACTTCAAACCAGTGAGATGAAGAGCTTCCCAGCGGCGTCACCCAGGGATGTGTCACTCACACATCCAGCCTCGCTCGCTCTGCTCGTCTCACGCAGACACGCTGCCAGAAACAGGAACAGCACGGCCTTCTTGCATGACAAGAGAACAAAACAACACAGACCCCTCAATGCTGAAGGCCCAGAGCACTGACAAGCCGTGACCCCCCTGTCCACAAAAGGGCAGCGTCACCCAGCAGAGCCGGGCGGGATGTGCACAGAATGGTGATGGGGAACCAGCTGCTGCTGAAATGCAATTCAGGCTGGAGCTGCCCAGTGAGCCCTGACCACTGGCAGAGATGAGGAGGGCTGGGGTTTACTGGGAGGAGTCAGGAGGTGCCCTGGGGGCTCTGCAAAGGGAGGGAGAACATCTCCTTCCAGCCCACCATGGGGGTTCTGCACTGCTGAGGTGGGCTGGGGGGCAAAGCAGCTGCACCTCCACTGCTCCAGCTCACAGGGCACAGGATGAGAGACCAGAGTGACTGAGGGGAGTCAGAACGTGTCCTTCAGCCTGACAGCTTGAGAAGGAACCCAGAAGTAGGAGACCAATATTTTTCAGGAAGCACAGAAGGACAAGCAGCAAATCAGAAAGGAGAGGAAGATGTCACTACTCTCAAGGCATCAATATCTGACTGAAAATACTTCTACAAAATAGCTCCAAGTAACCAACCAAGCTCCAAGTAATCAACCTCTCAATCAGGTTTCAATGCAATAATTCACCAAGAGCAGCCACACAGTAACTGTGTCTATTTTTGTCCAATCCATTTCTACTATATTAAAGGTTAGAAGTATTCATGGAGTCTGGAGACACCCATTAGGAAAATATCTCAAGTATTTAGTGTATAAACTTGGCATTTATGGTCTGAAATAGGAACAGGCAGCACTGGTGAATCCTTGGCAGTTTCCTTGTTCAAGATAGATGAAGAACTCTGTAATTCCAGACTGATACTGAGAAACTATATATACAGACTGCCTTTTTCATGAATCTGTTAAACCAAGGAGTGAAAAATGGGCAGACATCCTCATGTTTTCAACAGTTTATACAGCCTCTTGCACACACAGTAAGTAGACTCAATACACAGTACACACAGTAAGTAGATTCAATAACAAGTAACAGCCACTCTAACAGAAAGTGAGACATTTTTCATCCAACTATTTGTTATCAGCCTTTGGACTTGCTGTTTTCAAACCCTTGCTCACCAGCCATTGGCCAAGTTCAATTTCAAAATCAACAAGTACTTGGAAAGCATTTAAAAAACAAGCCAGCATTGCACCCTCTTTCTTCCAGTAGGACTGCAGAGAACACACTCATGGCACAAGGCCTAAGTTATCCCATATTTCTGGACAAAATATTACCTAGTCAACACCATCATCCCAACATCATTACTGGGAGAGAATGATATATCTGACTCTCAGCTCCAGGCAAATGCTGGAACTGAAGCCATTTGATGATTTGAAAATACATCTGCATCAGTGTTCTTCCTAAAAAACCCAAACAAGTGTTTCATGGCACTATTCCCAGGAAGAAGCTCCCAAGGTGGCCACACAAGAGTGTACTTTTGGATACAGTCAGTAATGCCTTCCAAGGTGGGGGTCAATGTCTGTAAGGGTATCCAGGAGTCAGCTGCTTGGATACTGCAAGGGACATTACAGGACAGGTCAGGAATAGGAAATATCCAGAACAATGCACATCCTGAACAGTTCCTGAAGAGCACAAGGGCTGGAGTGTGTCCTCCTAAACCCTGCACAGAGTAACTGAGAATGACAAAGCACCAAGCTGAGGTGTCCATGAGCACATCACCTGCACGGAGCCAGCAGGACGGATGGGCAGCAGCATCACTTCCAGCTCAGAGTTTGGGACCAGACAGGAGAATGTGGTCCAGCTTGGACTCTGCTGCCTTCAATTCCCACTCTCTTGACCAAGCCCACATGGGATTCATCCTGGGAAGGGGCTGATCCTACAGCCCCCGTGGGATGGCACAACCTGGGTGGGACGCAGGAGTCAGTGCAGGGTCAGTGTGGAGGGGACTCCACCAGGACCCAGAGCTGGCTGTGACTGGGAATCCAGCTCCGAGTGGCTTCCACCAGTTGGCAAACAAACCAGACGTCGTGTTTGTGCAGTTCAAGCTTTGTTGCCAAATTCTAATAGAACGCGAGTTTCTGTAATCCCGAGAAGGGGTTATGTGATCCTTGGAAACAAGATGCTCTTGTCTGGCCTTCCATTCATTTTGTAAAACATGTTAAGTTTAATTTCAGTGCTTGGAGCTGCAGCTGGCCGAGGAGCAAAATCACATTCATGTGTTAAAAAAAGAACTGGAAAGGGATGCAAGCTGCTAAATTCTGATACTGATCTGCAGCCAGCCTCCAGAGAATGGCTCGGTCAGGACTTTGGGGCTTTTTCCACTAAACAAGCAAAATATGACTCCATTTTTTACAGTCATAAAAGCAGATTTTCTGTCATTTCTTTTTCTCAGTGTAGGTAATATCTGAGATGCAAAATTAAACATGTTTGCTTTCCAGTGAAAAATATCCATGCACACTCCCCTCTCTCCATGGTTACTGGGATTCCCTCTGCTGCTGCTCCAGCTGCAGAATTAGACTTCTAAGGCAGGAATTTCAGCAATGAAGGAATACCTGGTGTGATTCAAACAGCTGAGTGGAGAATCCCTGACTGATGACAGGTATTTTCTTTCCATAGCTACTGACCTCCCATGCCCACCCCCCCACATTCCCTGGCCATACTAATTACACCCCTACTCCCAAACCCCTTGGGCCAAATCCTGGTCACAAGAACTGAAAGAGGCAAAGCAATCTGTCATCTTGCCAGGCACCAAATGAGATGTGACTGGGGAAACAGAGTTCAAACTCCTGGTGAACAGCACCATTGCACCACTGGTCTCCCCACACCAAGTGCTGGTGGTGGAAGCACAACCAGCCAGCCAGGGGCTGAGCTACCACTCCAATTGTTTCTGCTCCCTGAGGTCACCCTGGAATCTCAGACTCTGCAATCTGATCCAGGGACCACTCCAGCCTTTGTGAGTCCTTCCAGAGAGCTGAGCAAACCCTGGTTCAAGTCCCCATGAATTCAAGTCCTAATCCAATGAAATGAATCTTTGCTTTCTCACAGCTGCCAGGTAACATTTCTCAGGTGAGGGCTCTCAGCTTGGTGCTGATCCCTCCCATGTTTCCTACCCTCCAAGGCTCATTTACTACCAACACACAAGTGCTGGTTTATTAAGGGTGTCCATTTCCAGTGAAGGATCACTTTTCCAATTCCCATTAGACTGAGAACCATAGGACTTGAAGCCAAATGAATTCTCCCACATCAAGCTAAAAATGAACCCCTAAATGTTATGATGCTTGCCATGTCATTTTCTATATTTCTACCTCAGGCATATAGTTACTGACCAAACCAAAAACACTGATAAGATCTACCCCAGAAAGCAAAAATTCCCCTGGAAGAAAAGAGACTGTGGGATTTTACAGTATTGGAAATCTACTGAATGCAGACATACAAAATATCTTTAAAAGCCAAATGATGAAGGTCTACAAGCCTGGGTAGTTACTCAAAATTTTGTTAATGAATTTTGTATTGCTGGCTAGTTATTGGACCAACACACTCAAGGGAGAGAAGCTTCTGGAATAAAAACTAGTATAGGCAGGGAAAGAGGGAAAGGAAGAGTTAGCAGCAAAAGCAGAGGCTGGAGTGAGAAGTGAGCTCACACAGCTGGGCCTCCAAGGGAATGGAGTTTTCCTCACTGCCCTGGGTAGCCAGAGGGACTCTCCAACAAAACACACTTTTTGGGAAATACCTTTTCCCCAAGAAAAACCTTGGCACTGCTGCCAGGAGGGAAAGGTCCCTGCAGGGCAGTGGCACCAGGACCTTACCCTCAAACAAGCAGCCTTTAATTCCCCCCGTTTCCCTAAGTCCAGCCAAACACTTGTCCAAAGGCTGAACACATCCTGCCTGGTTTCCAGCTTTTATTCTGATCCTCAAATCTAGATTTCATTTTACAGCTCCTACACGTGTTTTCTGAATGTTAAAGGTGTCACAGCACTTCCCACCACAGCTGTAAAACCCTGTGTGGTTCAAAGAGCTGCCTGCAATGCCATTTTCCCCATGGCATTCAGAGCACAGACACAAACTTTCCTTCTGTTTGCAGTATTATTTTTTAAGTTCTCATAAAGGGTATAAATACAGTACACCTTTTTTTAAGGTAACAGAAATTCAACTGTCTGAGCCATTCAATTTCTTATCTAGTCACATTTTTTATGTTACATTTGGGTTTTATTTACCTGTCTTAGCATGCTGGGTGTCTGAGTTTCCTACACTTAAGACTTCTCTGATGCCACGGTCTCAGGGTAGCAGCTCACTGACAACACTCCAGGGAAAGTGGCAACAGGGTTTAAATTTTGATTTAATACTTTTTAAAAGAACCACCCATGATGACAAATATGGGAGAAGAGGAGGTTTCATTCCTATACTGGAATCTGTCTAAAATCCAATGACACTGGAGCTATTCTGGACCTCTTAAGATGCTTTTGTTTGGATTCTTGGCTGCTTTCCATCCACTCCATCTTTTCTTACTGGCCACTGCTCCACAGCTTGCAAACAGAGATACTTCTTCCCATCTTATTTCCTATGCTGTTTCAAGCATTCATTTTACTTACTCTTGCTGGGAAGGGTTTGGGGCTGAACTAGAAAAAGACAAATTCTTTTTCAACCTAAAAATATTTAATTGGATTGCAGGCTAGCTTAAAAGCTGTAGCATTTCCATCTCTTAAGCCCTGAACCTAGCCTGAGATCACATGCATACCCCTATTAAATATGAAGTACAGGACTAAAATATCAGCTAAAAAGGGTGGCTGTGGTGCCAAGGCCAGGGAACTCTCAGCAAAGCTTATCTTTAGTACACTCAGAGTAGCCAGGGGTGGGTGTTCTCTAAGCTTCCTCCACTTGTAAATAATGTATTCCCAGAGCAGAATGTTCTGCAGAGAAATACACAGTTTTGATTGACACCTGCAATACAACCTTGAAGAAATAATATTTCTCTGGTCTGTGGATGGATGTCTCCAGAACCCCAAACCTGCCTCATCCTTACCATGTTTCATCATCTCTAGAATTCTCTTCTCACTGCTGCTTTCTGACCTCAGTCCCCAAGATACACTCCAGAGCAGAATATTTACTAAAAACAAGAGGTAAATAGCTTTTAGGTTTTGTCACACATAAATTTTAGCCTGATTGTTAGAAAGAGTTTCTTTTTGTGTGAGATTCTTAACACCTATTAAACCAACCAGCCAGCACACGGTAAGACCCTGGTATTTGGGCACCCTGCATTCCAGTGACACAAAATATTTAGGCATGAGGTTTCTACCCAAGCCTTAATGAAGGCAAACTGTCTGAAAAACTGATATCCTGTACCTGACTTTGTAAACCTCAAGTTCACAGGTGGATGGATGAAGGGATTTAGTTCAGGACCATCTCATTCCAGGTTAATGTGAAACATGGAGCTGAGAGAATGAAGCAACTAAGAATAGAATCATTTTAAGCAGCAGTTAAGTCAATCCTTTTAAACTTCACTGGGGATTTGCTTCAGGAGAATCTTATTTCTGTGGTGACAGATCGGTGCAAAACCTGTGTTACAAATGATGAAACATGGGATAGGTGGAAAACATCCTGTGTTCAACATGTGCCAAGGAACACGTAGATTTGACCTGATTAATATTTTCAGACAGAAAACATGCTTAGGCTGATAACAGTGCAAAGTTTTGACCTCAGCTATCACAGCATATTTGCTGACTTTGGCTGAGTTTCCCTTCCAGATTTGGAGCTTGAAGCCCAATGCAGGTTGAATGTATACAAAGCAAAAGTGGGAAAAAATAATATTTGCACAGAGCTCTGCAAACTGACCCATAGTCAGCTCTAATGAGAACATAATGGTTTACCCAGCTGCACAAAACACAGGCAAGGAGCATAAGAGGAATGGCCCTGCTTTCTTAATTTTTAAAGATGTGTTTGGACTTGAGCACACATGGGAGATTTTTCCTTTCTGAATGCATGCATGTACACTTCTAAAAGTGCATCACTAGCACTTTAAACCACATTAAAACAGGTTTAAGCCAGAATGGAAGATTTGCTTCCACTGAGGGCAATAAAAAAAGAAAGAATACCAAGCCATAAGCCTGACTTCATAAATCTTTGGCTTATCCCACAGCCTGTCAGGTATCTCCTCTCTAAACTCCCACAAGCCCGGGGGGATTGGAATGGATAGTCAGAGCACCAGCAAAGAGCCCCCCAGTGTGGTGTGGGCAGCTGGGAACCCCCCCAGCAGCAGCAGGGATGGTGTGTGTGCTCTGGGGGACGCAGGGAAATGGTTGTGTGTGCCAGATCAATCTCCCCCCTGGCCAGGACAGCTGTACTCACAGGGGGACCACCCATCACCCTGCCAGGATCCACCACTGTCCTTCACCAGGCAATCACCAGGAGTCCATCCCAGCTCCCCAGAGCCCCCCGGGCCACCAAAGGCAGAAACCTCCCTAGGACAGGGGAGAAGCTGTGCTGGTGAAATGGGGTGGAAAGCAGCAGGTATTTGTCACCCACTGCTGATTCCAAAGGAGGGGCAGAGGGAGGCGGTGGAAGGGAGTCCAACTGCAAGAGGTGGTGGTGGGAAGGGCACAAGGAGAAGCCAAGGCAGATTCTACCTGGGACAAAGATTTTATCCAGCAGAGAGGTGGAGGAAGAGTCAGCAAACACCACTCAATTAATTCTACAAAGAAACTGGAAGTGAAGAAGCGCCCAGGGCTGATTAATAACCCACTTCCAGCCCCAAGAAAACTGCGGGTAAGGAGTCCCTGGGGGCTGAGGTTCACCACGGACACAAACACTGCAGAAGAGAACCAGCGAGCATTTAAGTGAGCAGAGGCAAACAGAGAGGCTTTCAGGAGCACCAATATTCTTCAGAGAGAAACAAATGCTTCAGTTCAGTGGCTGAAAAGCAGCAAACACAGTGGCTTGGAGGATACACTACAGGTTGCTCTTTATTTCTCTTTCAGACTGCTGGTCAAGACCACCATGCTGGGCTGTTTGTGGAGGTCTCAGGTGAATCCCTGCACAAACCTCTCCAAGGACACCACCAACCAACCCTGGCAGTTTCCCCATGGAAATACAATGGAGAGATGCCAGGTTGGTGGCCAAAGGAGGAGGAGAATCAGCACATACAGAAGACTTAATTTGCACACTAGTGCAAGGAAGAGTTAGACTAAATTACTTCATGCTGTTAATTTGGAATAACTTTCATCCAGTTCATCCACTTTCACCCACAGCATTCAACTGAAATGTTAACACTGTTGTTCTTTCCTTTGATAAGAGTATTTCAGAGATCTGGCAGTATCTGGGCAGTCAAGAGAAAAAGCTGAAATATAGCAAATGTTGACTCTTCAACAACAGAAATTAGAAGGTGAACAGCGAGAATCAAAATAGTGACAAGTTTTGGTTCATTTCCTTGGAGGTGATTCTGAATTATTTGTATAATTGCAATTGTATTTGGTGTACAAAACCTAGACTGCATTAAAAAAAAAGGACAGGAGAAAGAACGAACCTGCAGACTGTGTATTGGTATGTCCTGTCTCCACAGGACTGCACAGGGACCACAAACACCACGAGAACACCCTCGGGGGTGTCAACACTCACTCACGCTCCCTGAAGTTCCAGCATCAAGGGCAGTTCATGGCATATTTCTTACCCATTTCCCCAGAGAATTCTGTTACCCATCTCCTCCTCCTGCCTCTTATTTTCTGGGGTCAAACTTAATTTGTTCACTGCCTTCAATATTTGATGTGCACACACACAGTGTGTATGTTTATATCTATCTCTATCTATATATCCAGATCTGTTTATATATGTATCTCTATCCCTAAACTTTTTTCTCCACAGGTAGCTGAGTTTAGTAAATACATATTGTGGATTTAGGGAAACTACAATTACAAAACATTCTGCTCTGATATGAACTGCCTTGTCCCCTTCCCCTTCCAAAATGCCTCCACCTCCACCAGGAGGTCTCAGGTTAGCTCAGCCCCAAGGGCTGCCTGCCTGCATTCCTGCCACCCCCTCTGGGGCACCAGCACCAGCAGCAGGTTGATGTCTAGAAGAACCTGCCACTTGGCATCCAAGACACCAGTTTACAAGACAGTTTCTTTTAATGGCTCGTGTTGATGAATGAATTAATGAACTTCCACAACTTTTTCCTGTGAGGAGAGCACTGGTGTGACAGCCCTGGGCAGCAAACAAACATCTGGGCTGTCAGCAGGACCCAGGTGACCCCCCTGCCCTTCCACACACATCTGGACAGTGCTGGAGGAGCCACAGCCCGGGACCCCAGGGCAGCAGGGCTGGCTGCACTCACTCCCTCCATGGCCCAGGGCTGGCATTTAGGAAAGCTGGCCCAACAACCCCCTGGCAATGGGCCAGAATGCCCATCCAAAGCACTGACACTGAGGGGAACTCACCCCCTTTTACCTTTGGAATTACATTTTGGAGCTTCCATGGTCCAACCTGCAAAGGAATGACCATGTGACATTCCTACAGAGACCCATCCCAGTTAGCAAAGCTGGCCCAGACATCCAGAGAGAGAATCCCAGACTGAGGACATATCAGATGGTTTTGTTATTTATTCACTTTTTTTTCCCTGTCTTCACTTTCTACAACTCTTCACAGGATGGGAAACACTGCATGGGACTGAGTTCCATCTTTAGGCATCCAGAAAGATACTTATTGAGATGAGGATACTGAGGCAAGTTTGCTCTGCCTTTAATTAGAAGGTCATTAATATCAAGTGCTCAATTTCATTTCCTATCAAGTAAAGCTTCTACTTTTTATGGCATTTAAACTTTTCTAGGAGCAGGAGAACCAGTATCAGACTGGAAGAGGAAGTAAATACAAACTGAACTGACAGTATTGTTGCCTCTTAAAACCAAACTTGGTAAGTAGGAAACAGCTTTGCCCATCTGTCCATCCCTTGGCATTGGCAGGAAAAGGTGCAGGCACACAGTTGTGTAGGGCCAAGATTTGGGTCCCAGTGTAAGTTACTGCAGCACTGAAACATCACCCTGGGTGTGCTGAGAGCTTGTCTTCCTAATGAGGGTTTGGTTTGCTCAAATAAATAAAACAGCAACTTCTCCCAGGCAATTGAATGTACCAGCAGAGCCAGAGACTCCAATCAGCCTTGAGAACTTCACAGTGAGACCTCAAAAATTCAGGCAAGATGCAGCAGGGGTTCATAGACAGGGTCTGGAAATCAAATGCCTTAACTTGGTTTTGGCCACAATGTGTACACAAACCCTATGACTAAAACAGCTGTGAGGATGCTCTGTGGTGCATGTTTTATTGACAGGAGAGCATCAATTGTGTGTACAAACTATCTGAGCTCCTGCCACTTTATGTCCTTCCCTTCCTCCCCAAAGAGATAAAACAGGTGTAAAACCTTACTGACTCAAGTCTTTCCTTCATTATTTGGCAACAATTCCTTATGAACTCAACAGGCATTTGCTTGATTGATCACAGATTCATGAGGGTGTCAAACACATGACCAGTCCTGGGAATGAAGTTAACACAGCCTATCTGACTGTGGGAGTGACAAGAATGTGAGAATATGGATAGATGAGAGACCACAGCCTACAGTGGCCAAAAAGCACCCAGTACATGTGAATAGGGTGGGGGAGAGAAGGAAGGACACAGGGAGAACACAGACCTGGCTATTTTATTTGAACTCAAGCATTTGTAGTACACATTAAGGAAGAAATGTTTCAGAATGCAGGTGGTGAAACCCTGGCACAGGTTGCCTGGAGAGGTGGTGGGGTGGCTGCCCCATCCAGGAAAACAGTCAAGGTCAGGCTGGATGGGGCTCTGAGCAACCTGATCTGGTTGAAGATGTCCCTGCCCACTGCAGGGGGGCTGGATGACCTTTAGGGGTGCCTTTTGACTCAAAGTGCTGCATGTTCCAAGATTTCCCTGTCTTTCCTAGCCAGCCAACACGTGCTTGAGGACATAACACTCAGTGCAATCAGCCCTTGAGCAGAGAGATGGAGGACAGATTTGCATTCAACTAACTGATCAAACGCTAAGAATTACTTAATTGCCTTAATAGTTTAATTTTATTTGTTTCTAATCTAATTAGTAAAGAGAAGTGTGCGTGGGGGGAGCTGATTGGAGGGGAGGGCCCTTCCTGTGTGCTCTGCAGAAACCTTCACTCCCTGCTTGGCTCCAGCGGGCTGGCAGCACGTCCCTGTCCCTGCTCAGTGCCCTGCTCAGTGCCCCTGTCTGTGCCTGGAAACTGCCTGCAAAGGCTTTAATAGCAGCATTCATCCCTGCTGCAGATCAGGTGAGGCTGCCTTTCTATGCACAGTAATTTAATAGGAACTCAGATCTAATTTAATAGATCCTTTCTGTCTCTGTCAAAGGCTGCTCCATTGATGGGTGCAGTGGCTCACACGGGTCTGTAAATACATTCATCTCTCGAGGGCTCGGGACAGCAGCTCCGACACCAGCACGAGCACTACAGATGGACAAACCATCGCTGCAGAAATGAGGAGCTGAGCTGAAAACTCACACTAAATCAACTCTGAAAAACTCTGGGAACCACAGCACTGCTGGTGTTCCCTGCATCAGTGAATCCTACAGAATGCAGACCAGAGCTGCAGAAGTTTCAGGAGTTCCAATTTTAGTCCAGTTTAATTCACAAGCACTATGGCTCTGTGGGGAGTCCAACCTGCAAAGGAATGGCATGTGACAGGCACACTGAGAGAGACCCACCCTAGCTAGCAAAGCTGGCCAAGACACCCAGGGAGAGAACCTCAGACAGAGGACAGAGGAGGCATTTTTGTTATTTATTCACTTTTTTTCCCCTGTCTACACTTTCTACAACTCTTCACAGTATGGGAAACACTGCACGGGACTGAGTTCCTGCCAGATGCTGAGCATCCCCAGCTCCAGCTGCTCTAAGAGGCCAGCAAAGTGTCCAGCTCCTCAGCTGAAATGCTCTGCTACTTTCAGCATGGACTTTTTGTCCCTCTAAACAAGTGGCCATCACTGGTAAATGTCCTTTAACACAAAGAAGGAGATTCATTTAAATATTAGTGACTGATGCAAAGGCGTTCTGTGCAGCGCTGCATCGGGTCCTCTCCATTTCAAAGCCAGCCTACAGCAGAGCTGGGGTGGGAAGCAGAAGGGAAGCACCATGGCAGGAATATCAGTGTATTTTGGATGCAAAGCAGAAGCTTATCTGTTTTACTACTGCAGCACCGGAGAAAATCAATTTTGACACAGAACTGCCACTTTACAAGCAAATAACTATACTTTCCAATAACCTAATCTGTGCAAAGCCTACTGAAAATTCCCTAAAGAACCAGTAGTTAAAACCTCCATTAAATCAAAGGGTTTAATATGGGAAGGGAAGAGAGGATGCAGTTTGACTTGGGAATGTAATGGACTCAGTGGGGAAATAAATATGTTGTTTTATGTGTACAGTTACAGAATTTGAGAACACAGCATTCATTTCAAAGGGAATTCTCTTGCTGTGCAACTTATTCCTAAACAGATGTGATTTTTGCTTATTCAAAAACATTTAGGTAACAATTACAGCATAATAAATTATAATTGCCATCATCTTCCAGCCATGCTACGACTTCTATGCAAACACATAGAAAATGCAATTATATAGAACTGTAAATCCTATTTTCAGGTAGCTTAGAGCACTGGCAAAACACTTGTTTATTTTACTCAGAATGAAAAATACTTTAAAATATGTATACAAATGCAAAGGCCAGGTCTGTTGGGCAGCCTGATACGGTCTGTCTGACACAGTCACTGCTCAGAGAGGGGCCCAACTCTAAGGAAGTTCATTACCTTTGGGAAGCTGATATTTTACTCTTTTTATATTTGCAGTCTATTTAAGCTGGTTTCTAAGGTGACATTTTAATTAAGCAGGGCATGAGCACTGTTTGAACACTGAAGGAAGAGAGAGTAACTAGAAATTGACTGAAACCCACGATTTTCGTAGTTGAATAGTACAGGAGATCACACATGAACCCAGCACTTCGTATAAATATAAACATCTTACAGCCTTTCAGAGAGCTGTAGGTTAGGGGTGTCATTCTATAAAATAAATAAAAATGAATCTCCATGAAGAGTGCATTCTTTGTTAAACTTTACAGAGCTTTACTGAACTTCCACAGTGCATTAATTTCCCCCTTATTTCTTTCTCCAGTATTAGAAACCAGTGGGGATGACTGGGGAATATCTGACAAAACAGGAGTGGGGGGTTTTGCCAGGAAATCACAAAGCACAGAGACAAAACTGTTTCACAGAGGTCCAGATTCACCAGGATTTCATTGCAAGGCCTTTTGAAGGCCCAGGAAGAGATATTTGATGGTAACTAAGAAGAGGTACAGAATCACCCCTGAGCCCAGTCGCTGGTGCACTTTAAAGCCAAAAAATCCGATTTCAAGGCTACCTCTATGTAACAAATGGCAGAGAAGGGCATCAAATTTTGACCTGGTTTTTCTGGGCGCTGCTTCTGAAGACACATTTCAAAAGTTCTGACTGGATTTCATCCCAGGAACAGGAACACTTTCAAAACCTTGACATTTTCGGAGAGGCAGAAGAAACATTACCTCCTCATCCCATCTCTGCTCCTTTCTTAAATAGAATAAACCCTTCAACAGAGCAACTATACTCTAAGGATTACAGTGAAAAAGCTTTTTATTTCCGTGCCCGTGTTATGAAGAGTTATCCTTCAGGGTGAAGTTAAAAACCACCAGCTATCCTCCAGTGTCACACTTCCCAGTGACTCTCTCCCACTAAGCCACAGCATCAGAGGCTGAGACTGAGAATGCAGACAGGCTGCACAACAATGAGCAACATTACTACATATATCTTTTCCCCTACTGCTGAAGAAATTAACCTTCATATCTTTGTTGGACGTACCTAAAGCAGTTTTGTTAGAAATCAGTTATTAAATGCAACTTCAATTATAATTAACCAAATGTTTATAACTGATACCCCTTTGAAGCCTGATTCTGAAAATAAGGAATATACATTCTGTATTTATTTAATAAAGGGTAGCATTCATGAACAGAATGGGGGATTTTTTTCATTTTAAAAATAATAATAATAATAATAATGGGAAGTTGAAAGTCCTTCAGCAAGTCACACTCCACACCTATGGCACGTGAGATGAAGTCCCTGCAGTGTGACATGGAGAAACACCATAGCCTTGAAATACTTCTCTAGAAAAATTATAGCAACAGTTCCAAGCCCCTGTGCTGGTTTAAAGGTAAACCAACAGGAGAAATGAACACAACTCAAAAGAGATTATAAATCAGAGTTACAGTTTACTAAAAAGAGTACAATAAATACAAAGATAGAGAGAACAATTGGTTTTAACCCACAAAAAGAGATGTATAACCCATCCCCCTGGGGCACAAACAGAATGGTGTCCATTGGCCCCCATGCTGAGCACCACGTGGGCCCCCTGAGTGCAAAGTAAAAGGAAAGGAAACCTGTTGGTGAGCATGATGGTCACAGTCTGGTCAAGAGTGGC
>JAWWEE010000048.1:9667947-9709382 GCA_035221455.1 Xenops minutus | reverse complement strand
GACAATCCCCTCCCTGCCCTGATGTCCCCAGGACAGGGATGTCCCTCCTGGCTCCAGGCACTGCTGACTCGTGCCCAACTGGCCCCTGACCAGGACCCCCAGGGCCCTTTCCTGGCACTGCTCTCCAGCCTCCCATTCCCAGTCTGTCTGTACATCCAGGACTTCCCCTTGTTGACCTTCCCATGGCTGGTGATTCCCAGCCCTCTGCTCTGTCCAGCTCTCTCTTGGGCAGTTGGCAGCAATCATGTGGGGAAAGAGGAAACAGGACTCATGTGGATGTGAGAAGTGATGGATGCACACAGCTTGGAGCAGCAGGTTTGCAAAAGAACAAACAGTGCCTACAAGTGAGGGTGTGAATGCAAATTCTTCACTCCGAAATAAAAGAGTAATTAAAAAGAATTGACAAATTTTAAGGCTTTAATAGGTGAGATAGTATAGAGGAGCAAGATCATATCCTTAAAACTGATTTTAAATAAGTAAACATAAAGTCTAAGAAGTCAAAATCAGTAGTTCTACCAAACAACTAAAATGGTGATGAGTTTCTCAGCCAGAAAACTCCCCAAAAATGGAAGTGCCTGATACTGGTGTCACGGTTCACTGGTTTAACCACAATCAGGATTGCACAGAAGTCAGAATAGCTGCAACTGATACAAAGGAATAGAGGATGTGAAAGAACCCAAGTGAGGTCTGCTCAGGTATGGAAAACAGCCCCAGGTAGAATATATGGGAACATTCAGAGATTTTCAATCAGAGCAGCACAGTGAAAACAAGTCTTCACTGACTCTCTTCAGCTCTCCAGATGGGTCAAAACCTTTTTCTCTCCATACACATACATGAAAATAAGAGGAAGATTTGGAAACCTCCACATTCTACCATCCCTCGTCCTACCCACCACATGCCCCAGAACAAATCATGCTCTTCTCCATTCAACAGCATCTTGTGGAAAGACCTTTCTCCTTTCTCCCCTAAGAGATTCCTCTAGATGGAAAAATCCCATGATCCTAATCTTTCTTCCCAGGAAGTTGCACCACAGCCACCTCCCACTGTCCAGAGACCCTGCACAGAGCAGAGGGGTTGCTCATCCTTCTGCCTGGCACATGCAGGGAGGAGAGCTTGGCCAGCCCCATCCTCACTGTGTGCCTTGTACACGTGGCCAGGACACATCTCCAGGGCGTGGATGCAGAAGGAGGTTCCCAAGCACTTGGGACAGCAGTCCCCAGGGACACAGGGGGACCAGCAAGGGTGACAAAGGCACTGACCACAGCACACAATTGCACAGGCCCTTGTGCAGATACTACAAATGCTCCCAGTCTCCTGCACCGACAAATACTAAAATACAAGCAAAAGTACTACCTCTTTAAAGCCACAGTAAAGGATAGATAGGGAGGTACATTGATACAATTCAGCTCAATTATTTTTAAACAATATGTGATGGATTTGCAGTCTGCCATTGCATAAAAGACAGGCTCATTTTCTACAAATGCCCACAAAGAGAAATGATGGAACTCAGCACTATAGCATGGCATATTCCATTAGGAATTAAATCTCTTCTCTCTGATGGTCCCATCCACATGCTTATTGGGCAGTCTCCTGCTTTCATCTACATTATTTTTATTAATTTATGAATGGGACTGGAATTACAGAAGATGAGTCTAAGGTGAGGCCACATTATAATAATAAATGAAGAATGACTCCTGTTTACTTTCAAAATATTTCACAGCTAAAATGCTTACTGCATTTTTAACTGTGACATACTTCCTTTAGCTGCTTTCAGTTTTGAAGTAATGATATAAAATTCATTTCATCTCTTTTTCAAGCCTGACTCTTTCATACATAACATCAGGCATGTCATATCTGAGGAATTATTAAAATAAGACGGAGCCTGCTGTATCTGAGCAGAAAAGCTTCTTTGAGCTGGTGTCCTCAGGAGAGCAGCAAGCTCAATCTCATTAGTTGGTGCTGAGAAGGCGTCCTAGTCACTGGGTTCAAGGTGATGAAAGATTAGGGCGTTTGGCCTCGGCTCATTCTGTATGCAGCTCACATCCCTCCCTGCCCGTGAACACGAAATTACATTGAACCTGGGGAGTCTAACTCCATTAATTTTAAATGGAAGATTAATTTAACAATATGCGGCAGATATTTGTTACAAACCTATCATGTAAAAGTGACGGTTAGCAATAAATTGTGGTGACTCACACTGGCCGGTGGCCCTGGCTCAAATAAATCAGAAGGCATTTACACATAATTGCTGTTTTTAAAGACAGGGATATGGGAGATATGTTTCTTTGATGAAAGATTGGGCAACTCCATTCAAGGAAACGGCAGCCCCTGTTAAAGCTACAGCACCTCTTTTGAAGGAGCCGCTTGTCTCGGGGCTCGGAGGGCTGGGATGCAGTTACTGCTGTCTTGGCCTTATCCTATGCCTGGTTTTCTTTCCTCAGACAATCATTGCCATTGATTTTCATGCAATGTTTGTAAGAACAACACAGCAATACTTCCCACGAGGGGAGGCTGAGGTGTGTGGTCTAGGAACGTGCACTGCTGTACACAGCACACGCTGCCTGTCACCTGGGGCTGCGCAGGGACCACGGGGGCTGCTCTTAAACAAAGGTTAACTCTGGGCCAGGCTGTTTATGACAACGTTTTGACTCCTCCACAACACAGAGAATTAATAGGTGGCCTTTCCTCTGCCACTGTTCCTTGTCTTCTTTCAGGTATGAAATGTCAGCATTGAAAACATCCTTTTCTGAGCAGGAGACTCATCACCTCCATTCGAGAATGAGCAACACAGGGGACAAAAGTGGAAGGATCCAAACTTTTTTTGTTTCTTAGTTCAGTGTAGGTAACTCCCCTGCTTCTCAGATACTCTGATGATATCAATTGCTGGGACAGGGCCTGTCTACATGTGAAACAAAAATACCAAAAATATCAAAGTGGCTCCCTCAGGAAGCCAAATTATCCCACACCTCATTCCTTCCAGTCCAAGGAAAAGGAGAAAAGGAGCCTGTAGATGACTTCCAGAGGTCCCTTCCAACCCTAACTATTCAAGGATCTGTGATTCTGTGATCTTTTAACATAACTTCTGTAAATAGTCCTCGGCAGCAGCAAACACTGTGTGGGACTGCGTGTGGGCAAGTTTATTTATCTAAAGCAAAAAGCACAGTGCCCTTTCCGTTCTTTCGGAGCAGAAGATGAGAGAACAAACCAGACATGACACGCAGTGATGTCAGTGGCAGTGTCTAACACATGGCTGGGAGGTGTTCAGACACAGCTGCAGGGAAGGGCATCACCTGCACTTAGAACAAATCAGTATATCCATGAGGAACTTCTGCAGTCTGAAGCTGTCAGAGATCCAATGACCTGCCTGAACAGAGCAGGAGACCCTGAATCATCTCCCAAGGGTGGAAATACCTGGGATGGCTCAGGGTTGTGCTCAGAGTTGTGCATGTCAGCAAGCACCACCCTTCTGCAGCTGTGCTCCCCCTGCTCCCCTCCAAGCCAGGTACCCCCGAGGGAAAGGGTGAAGGGTGGCAGGATGGTGTCACTGTGCCCAAATCTCCCTGTGACCCACCAGGAAGGAAAGCAGTTACAGCCAAACAGGGAGGAGCTGCACTGGGGCTGAGACCTCCCAGCTTAGCTGCCCAAGCCCAGAGAATTCATCCACTCCCCATCTCCTCACCTTCGAGTTGTTAACAAATGCCCTGTCCTCCCAAAGCATCCACAGCAATCCACTAATACTTGTCCTCTGAGAGGGGAGGGAAAGAGCAGTGTAGCCAGTGTAGCCTTACAGGTCCAGTTAAGTGAGGCCAGTGGAGCACGAGATCCACGTCTGTGTGGAAAGCAGAGGGTGATATTTCCATCCCTGGCTTATGGCTTGCCTAGCCAGACAGAAATCCAACTCCAGTGCTGGGTCTGTGACCATTTGTGGTTTGTAATTTTAGGATGCTAGATGTCTTTGGAACCATTTATTCAAAAGCACATAAAAATTCTAATTTGTAGCAGGATGGGCCCCTGCTGTATTCACACAGATATCCTCCCCCTGTAACACACACTGCCCTGCCAGACATTATCACCACCAAGCTTTACAGACTCATAGTAAATGGAGATTATCTTCATACACAAATAAACTATGGGTTTGGCTGTGTGATTTAAAGAGAAGCATAACAAGAGATAAAACACTGTGCACTTGTTTTAGTACACAGCCATACCAAAACACTTGCAGAAGCTAGGCATCATTAAAATAAGGTTTCTCAGACCCTCTTTTCCACCCAACAAGACAGGAGACTGTCTGTTCCAAATTGGCCACCAATAATCCTCTCCATATGGTGGAAAAGAGAAATGCAACCTCCAACAGACCCTCGTGGGAGGGAACAGCACTAGGAGTGTGGGAATGGGACTGAGCTGCGGGTATCGTGCTTTGTTTCCATCTTTGCTGCTGCGTGCTGTCACTGGGGGAAAGGCACTTCAGTGCTTAGAGACTGCTAGGAGATCTTCAGATTGAAAGGGCCACTGAAAATGCAAACGTGGACAGGCATTTTTACTGCCCAGCCTGACCTGTCAATGAAGAGAACTCACTCTGCACCAGCTACTCCACTCTTTGCTGGTGTTTACACCAACCTCATGCTGCAGGATAGAGTTCAGAAAGCAGAGAAATGCTCAGATGGATAAACAGCTCTTCACATAGGCCAAAATAAATGAATGGAAAAAAATTGCTGTTGATATTTGAATGAATAACACTGATACAGAATAACTACACAGCAAAAGAGCACCGTTGCTTTAAATTCAGGGCCAACATCCAGGTTGCCAGCAATTGATGCCACTAACTCATTTTTGCACTTTAATGTTAAATTTCTTATGGGACCACATCACCTAATTAGAGGAATTGATAACTGCACTGTTCCATAATGAGGCCAATACATTTCAAAGTCATTAAAGATAACCAAGGCAATAAGTCTGTGTTTAAGCGGCGCTTCCTTAGATTTCACAGCCTACGTGTCGCTAGCACAGGAAAAAGCAATCCCTGCCTAGTCAACTGTAAATGCTGGGTTATTGGAATCTTTAAAACAGGCAGCAAGGAGAAAATTACATGGCCAAATCTCCTTTTTCCAGTTAATGAAGAATTAAGACTCCCATTTACCATATTAGAAGGTTCATCAGAGGTCTCTCCTCTCCATAGCTTGTGTTTGACAGCAGTGTCAATTTATCTGAGTCAGAATGCAGAAGTGCATGACAGTACGTCATTCATAACTGTCACATCTACTTATCTCTCTCATTGTCACACTGCTAACGAAATTCAGGCCTTGTTTTCCCCATCGTGGCCTCTTAAAGGGAAAAGGATCCCCCCAGCCTGTCCCAGCAAAGCGAGGGAATCCCGGCTCCAGAACCAGTGTGCTGACAAATGATGGGGAGGAGAGATCACAGACCCTGGGAGAGCCAGGCATGGGGACAGCTGCAGTGCCCAAGGGAAGGCTTCCAGCAAGGCTGCCACTGCCTTCCAAGGGAAGAGACAGTAAGTTTTGGTGATAATTACTAGAGGGACAGATTTATTTTATATTCTACCTCGTGTCTGCAAGATTTGTTCAGGAACATTTGGCATCTCGGTAAGAAAAGTAGAGTGACTTTATTGAAAATCAATGGTCCAACTTCCGCTGGCTTCAAAAGAACAGGATGGATTTCTAGAAATTCAACCGATGAAGAATCCCATAAAATTAACACTAGAGCCTTTGTTACTTTGGCTAAGGGAGAATGTAAACAATCTATCAAATCACTTTTCAAAAGATCTTCTGGTGTAAGAACTTGGACATGCTAAAGGAGGCCAGAAAGTCTTTTCTACCAATCCAAGAAGCATCCCACTAAAATAAAAATACACAGCTGAAAAGGTAATACTTAAGGAAGACACAGAAACAAACTCACCTGAGGATACAAATGGAACAAAACAACTCTGGGAGGAAGGGCCATGTTTGGAAACAACTGCTATAAATATACACTCTGCACTGTAAGGCAAGAAAAGTCATGTTTTAAGAAAGCAACTTGTGGAGTTGTGTCATCCTCTCCCCTACAGGAAACACACATCCTCCCTCTAATCCCAGTTACTCACAAAACCCAGCACAGGGAGACATCCAGCCTGGTCAAAGGAGAGTAATTCTTGTCTTTAATATCTGTTTCTCCCAATGTATCCTTCCAGAACATTTTAGTTAAAATGTTCTGATAAATCCAGTATAAATCCCGAGCCCCTTCTGACCTCCCTGCTCCTCCAGTGCTGAGGTGTAAACCACAGCCCAGGACCCTCACCTGGGGAAACTGCACATTGATCAGAGTCTTCTGCAGCCCAGAGGATGATGAAGGTCAAGAGTTTTTCTTCTCAATCAGACTGAAAAGCACAATCTCTTCCTTCTATTCAGTGCCACTTCTGTAGGAAAAGGAGCCATCAGCTCCTCCACCACCAGCTCCCTGAGATTTACAGGCAATGGGATTTACCACAGTAAGATAAATATCTGCCCAAAAGCACAGAGGTCAAGCAGGCATCGTTGTGGAGGCAGAACTTGGCTCCTGGGATTTATGGCCACGGAATCCAGGCTGGAGGCAGCGCTGGAAGCAAACTCTGCCCTGTGTTTAAGGGCAAAAACTTGATTTCATCTTTTCTGAAAAAAGCTATTTTCCACAATCACAGACTCCAAACACACCACTGGAAAGGAAAGTGGATTCACACAGTAACAGGAGTTTTTAAGAAACCAACACAGCAGGCTCCAGGTGCCAGCGGATGAAAGGGCTGCAGCAATTCTTGAGGAGGCTGCTTGTGTAAATTTGAGAAGCAGTTTCTCTTCCGAGAAAACTTTTCTTTCATAATATTTTATAAGATCGTTGGTGTTTTGCTTTTTTTTTTTCTTTCACTACAGCTAACATAATAGAGGAGAAGGAAAACGGTGCCCAATTGGATCAAATTACTGGTGAAACAATGCAAGTGAATGTGCATTCAGGTCTGCAGTTCTGAAAACTTCAAGAACTTCAATAAATTGCATGACCCCCTGGTAACTTCCACTAGAACTTCTGGGTACAAATTGTTTGCCTCAAGCTGGGTGAAATACACATTCAAATTCAGGCTCTTGAAGGAAATTATTAAGTAGAGCCATATTAGCTTTCTCTGAAGCATACTCGTTTTCTATATTGCCACTGTATAGACCAATTATGTTACCTTTCCATGCTGAGAAATGATTGTTCTGCTAACACAGTTCTGGTAAAAATCAAAAGCACTACATTTTTAACCTTGGGGGATTTTTGTTATTGCTGCTCCCTTGCTAGTTCCTTCAAATGGAAAACATCTTCCATTAATCTAAATGCAAAATTTGTTCAGCTTTCGAAAGTTACTTGAAAAATGTTAAGCACAAAGCAATAAACTTTTTATGCTCTTAAGACCACTAATGCTTTGAGCTTCATATTCATTTTGAAGAAATGAACATTTTATGGTTCACAGAGGAATAGCTACATGAATAATATCTGAGACTATAATGCATCTAGCAGAAAAAGATTAAGTTTATGTAAACTATTTAATCAGACGTGAAATTTTCTCTAGAGGATAAAAAATTCTGACCTTATTTAAGTTTATTTTAAAAAATACCAATATCACATTTCCGCCAAGGGAGCCCACCGATTTCCCCATTTACGTTGTATAAATATTCATAGAATCGAGGGCTAACTGGAAACCACAGCCCCCAGGCAGCAAAAGTAACTTTAGAGATGTTCCACATCCACATGGTCTTCCCATGGAAAACACTTCCCATGGAAAACACTTCCCATGGAGTGTGACTGTACCTGCAGGGAAGGGGTTGCCTACCAAGAGTATGGCCCTGGTGGTGATCGACCAGCTCATCACAAGGGAAACTTCTCAGCAAAGCTCAAATTCACATCACTGTGTTGTTTTCACCTGTGATTTCATCATGTTTCCAACAGAAACCTGTCCTTTACCTCTTCCAGCCCTACAGCCTGGCTTGCTGCCCCCTGACACCGCAGCAATTCTCCCCCAGATTTAGGGAACCAGGCACTCTATCCCAGGGACTGTCTGTCTGGAATTGTGTTGTAAGAACTGATTTATTAAAGAAACGCAAATGTCTGTATGTTTAAAATGTCCAATTAAAGTGGATTTTATGTAAATCTAGGAAGCCAAGTGATTTGTACCCAATTAAACTGTACCTCAGTTTGGCCCTCATTTCTGCTGATACCCAAACTAAAGCTCTTGAACTGTTTCAAATTAAATTATGGAAAATCTTGGCATCCTAACTGTAAGCCCAGGTGCATTTATTTTTCTATTAAAACCAGAAAATTAAGGAGCTTTTGTAAGTACAATATTTTCTGATTCCACTATGGGGTTTGTGTTCCATATAACACACTAATGAAAAAGCCTCATGTAGAAGAATCCTGAAAAATCAATAGGCTGGATACAAAACAGTAATGCAGCTTAAACAACAACATGATTATGAATAACCCCTTTTCAAGTACTGTCACTTGAACGTGGTTTGAGAACAAATGATGACCAGGCTATGGGGAGTGGGATGTGATTATTTTTTTTACGTACATTTGGAAGCATCTGTGTATAGACTGTCCTATCTCTGTAACACAGAACACCAAGCTGTTTTGGGAGCCTCTTGATTTTGAAGCAAATGTGAACTACTGAACATTCAGCCTTTTCTTGCTCTTTTTATTGCAGCAAATTACCCACTCAAGTGAAAGAGGTAAACAAGAGTTACTCTACACGCTCGTCCCTCCCGGATACACGTTACTGCTGTGCCCTGTGGAAGTCTTCCTTTCTCTTTCTCATGGTATTCAGTTCTCACAACAAAGAATTGGATTATAAGTTCAATCAGCTCAAATGTTCTCTGCCGATATGGTGGCACCTTGGACTCCTCCCATGGGGCAAACCCAAAACCACAGGTGGGTTCTCTTTTCCTTGCGAGTCCTTCCTGCCTTCTGCAATGCCCGAGAGGGGATGGGGGATCTTCAGAGGGAGCCAGCACGTCCCCTGGCCACTCTGCTGGCAGTGCCCCCAGGAATGGCAGGCTGACACCCATTCCCATGCCCTGGGAAGCTCTGCAGAGGAATCCTTTGCTGGCCAGAGGAAGAATCAGAGCTGTCTGCAACAACGAGCTGCACTAAGAAAGGGGAAGATGGAGGAAAGACAAAGCTGCTCACAGTGCCACAGCCACAAAGGTGATTTTGGAGAGCTCAAAGGCAGAAAGGTAATGAACATATTGTGGGGAGACATATCTGGGGGAGGGTATGGAAGAGGAAACAAAAGCCAGACCTTTTCCAAGGAAGTGGCCATAAGCCCTGGCACGTCACTTGGGTGCCTCCCGAAATCCCCTGCCATCCCACGGCCCTCCCACTGTGGAGGAACCCGGCCATTTCACTCGAGCTCCCAGCTGTACAAAATGGCTCCACGAGGCGGCATCTGCCACGGCGTGATTGGGATGGGGCACTGCTCATTATCCTGACAGGGAGCTGGCAGGCACGGCGCGGGCTGGCACGGCAGCCGCGAGAGGAGGCTTTGGCACAGCCACGGCCAGCATGGCAATTAAGCTCAGTGTCAACACAACGCACATGGTTTCCTCTCCACGGACATGCCAAATCCTTGACACAATAATGAGCTGTGCAGGATGCCAGTCCCTGATTGTCAGCTCAGCCACACATCTCTCTTCCGCTGCCATCGAAGAGCGGCGCCACCCAAAGTTGAGAACAAACTTTGGGGGGAGGTTTGGTGGGGGTGATGGCAGAGGGTGAATCCTGTCCCCCCTCGCCCTGCCAGCCCACGGGGAGCAGGAGAGCCCTGGCACAGCCCCGGGGATGGAGGACCACGGCAACACCGCTCCGAGCGGGGCACGGCCGAGCCCAGTGAGACAAACTGCCCGGGAAACTCATCGAGCCCGTGAATGACAACTGTCTTGGTACATTGGAAATCCAGCCTTAACCACCCCTTTGCTTGAAAACATCCCCATTTTTGTTTCATCCCGTGTTTGCAAGAAGCCCCTTCCACGTGGGGAGCAGCATTCCCAGCAGTGGAGGGAAGCAAAGCCACGGGCACTGGCGGCATGGCAGGGAAGGATGCTCACTGCCCATGCCCTCTGGGGGAAGGTGGAGCACACAGGAGGGGTTCCTGTCAGCCACACCATGCCCTGCGTGTCTCCTCTGCCTCCCATGGCCAACACCCCCTCCCCTTGCACCTTCTGCCACGACCCACACCCTGAGCACCCCCAGAGCCCCTGCCCTGCCCTCCCCTGGGGTGGGCACACTGCCGTGCCCCCTGTGCCCCAGCCGGGAGGGGCTGGGGGTCCCACACTGTTCCCACTGAGCCCCCACCCCAAATACCCCCAGTCACCCCCATCCTCATCCCCAGCCCTCCTCATAGCCAGCACTGGCAGCTCAGGTTTCTCCTCCTCTCACCCTCTGCTCAACTCAAACAAGCACACACCTGCCTCAGGCATGGGACCCAAATGCTCATCTCCTGAGACTTCAAAGCACTGGCAATAAATTTAATCTGCAAAACTCAGTTAGAATCTTATTATTTACCTCCTCTATCCCCACCAAACCCCTGAAAGACCAGTTTTCTTCCCCATGTGTTAAAGTGGTCCTGCTGGCAGCAACACCTGCTGCTGCTGACACCTCACACAGGGATCCCAAAAACCATCAGGGACAACACACACAAGGAAAGAAATGCACCACTTCCTATGCTAGATCCCAAACTTGGTGTGGAAGGACAGGGAGAGGCCGATGGCAGCCTCAGAACAAATCCACAGCAGACCAATCTGAGTTTTACTCAATCTTGTTATGTCTGTGACACAGTGCCCTAAAGCAAATTACCAGAGATAGAAATGTCTCTCAATATCTGTGCTTACTTCCGAATTTATTAAAGACAAGCAAGTGCAAAATTCCCTCCAATAGCAAAGTAGCATCTATTAGTGAAATGCCAGAAAGTGCTGCATGAAGGCCCAGACCTTGCAGTCATTTAACCTTAATAGATTATTTAACTCAAGTGTTTGGTGAAAGTAATTCCACCCAAGCTGGGCTTCCTCTTATTTGTTTAACTATAATTTACACAAGCAGGAAAGTGAAAATATATAATTGTTTTTCTAATGGCAATGAAACACTCCCAAATTACTTTTTTCCCTTTCCCATCTCTCAATAGATGTGTGCTGATTTCAGAAAATATTTCATGCATTTTTGAAGCTTTTTATTTGTATTTAGAAAGAAACACAACTCCAGAAGAAAAAAAAGTAGTATAAGGCTCAGAAATTCAGAGGCAAACCATTTTTTGTGTCAGAGCAAACACTCTGGTTTACTAGAAGCCTAAGTGAGCCAAATCTTTTTATGAAAGGATTGGCTGGCTTAAACAATCCACAGTGGAACACTGAGCTTTTGACTCTGCATTCAGTATTAAAAGTCACCCCAGGCTGACAGAGTTTGAAAGGCAGAAGTACATGATAACTCTGTGGTGACCTGTGTGACCTCAGCTAGGTGGCCTCAGCCCATTCCTAGTGCAGCAGAGCTTGTGCACCACAAAAAATTGCCATCAAAGGCAGCAATTTCAGCCTGAGAAGAGCCTGGTCCCTCCAGGACACTCACCAGGGCAAAGAACCGAGTCTGCACCTCCATCACCAACTTTTCTGTGCACTTGTGTCCTCAGCAGCATCAACACTACCTTTGCTGAGGAGCTAATCAATGGTAAAAAGAAAAGAAAAATAGAAGAGAAGAATAAAAGTAACAAACAAACTTCTCCTGATGCCACTTCCTGCTGCTGTTTGGCATTCCCTGTCCATCCAGCACCGTGAGTCAGAGCTACAGACCAGCAGCAATTTAAATGCCTTCATGTTAGATGAGACTTGGCAAAAGACTGGGGTTTAATTTTTTTTTTGTTTGTTTGTTTTATAAATTTCAATTAGAAGTACTCAGTAACAAGAAAATGATTTAGTGGAAAACAATTGAGTTGTAAGGAAAACAAATTTCAAGAACTCCAAATGGAATAAACCATGGAGATTATAAAATGGCTACACTTGACCTGTCAACATGAGAAAGTCCCAGAGTTTTTATTAAAAAGGGGCAGTGGGGAAGGCAACCTGCTGTTTAGGGAAGCTGTATATTTAATTTTAGTGCTATAATGGCATAGCCCATGACTACAAGGTATTATTTAAGACCTATCATGCTATTTCCTTGGAGGATATCTCTCTGCACTTTCACAGTATGCTGCAGTTTGCTAGTCTCTGTACAATTTAACTACTATTCACTGATTATTATTGAGTGTGGGACAAAATTCACCCTCTCTGGACCGATAAATATAAGCTTTATACGTGGAGAAGCAGGATGTTTCAACTGCTCCCTGCCACCACATGATTCCATGAACATACACTTTAAGAAAATGGAAACAAAACAAACCAACTAAACAGAGTCAAGGTTTATTAACACAACATACTGCAAATCTAATTAAAAGTCAAATAGGCAATACCCTCATCAAAACCCAAATGTTCTTTACAGAAACATCAAGGAAGAAGGGGCATACAGGGGACGATCCCACCAAGGTAATCAGAATTCACCTTCTGGGACTCGTACCCTATTACTCGAAGCTCATTATCAGTACTCTGTACAGGAGAGCAACACCCAGAGACCACATCATTAGCTTCCTACACATGCTTTACCCCACAGCTCCAAAAACTCTAACAAAAAGCCCCACCAACACACAAGCAAAATCAGAGCTTTTTGTTCTGTGTGATATGAGCCTGCCAAAATTTGAAAGAAGATGCTATGGAACAAAATGCTACCCAAAATCGTTAACATGTAAAAGTGGAGCTGGTCCTTTCTAGTACTGCATGCAGCCTGGCTGTTACACCTTCTGACATCTCCATTTGTCTGTGAACACTTCTGTAACAACACAGCCACGGTTGCTTCCTTTTTCTCTTTTGGATTTGGATTCTTTGTCTGCTGATCAACCCCTGTCTGTCAGCTGGCAAAACACAATTCATTAAGTGACTAAACATTACTGACTACTCTGAAATGCAGCATCTAATTAGTTGAAGGAGAACACAATCTCTTCTCTATGTTAACTATCCAAAAGGCAGACAGGAAACCTTTAGCCTAGAGGGAGAACAGAGATGAAAATAGAAGTGGTCACCTTGAGTTTCACGTGCTGTGCAGTACAGAAATATTCCCAGTCCAAAGACACTGAAGAACACAGCTACCCCATTATTCAAGCACCTAAGCAACACAGCCCACACCAAAATACAGCTACACAAACTGAGGATTACAACATTGTCAAAACCTAATTCCCACCAACAAATAAAAAACCATTGCAGATGCAACCAGCGCTTCCCTCTTTTCCTGTGAAAATGGTGAGGAGAAAAGGGCTGCTGAGCAAACAGAGGGAACACCCCAAGATGGGAGTGAAGGAAGTGGCCAATGATACAAGAGTTCTGTTCTCTGTTTCTCTCAGAATCCACCTTGTGTTACTCGATGACCTATAAAGTCTGTGTCCTCATTTATTAGGTTTCCCTGTCAGAGGTAAAAGTGACAGTGACTAATGCACAGTGTCTTGTGCTTCTGTGCTGCTCTCTCTGTACATCTCAACAGGAGCAAGGACTCTGGTACAGTGTCATGTGATGACAACCATCCTGTCCCTGACAGGACTTTGCAATACAGAAGCCCTGTGTACTGTTCCAGGTCAAGGGAACAGGATTTGGGAACAGCAGTCACAAGCACTAGGTCTCTCCTTGGACTCACCCTACCAATTCGAGGAATTTACTTTTTGATTGAATCTATTAACTGGGAGAAAGGACCAGTATTATGCCATAGCTCTACTGTCACCTTGAGAAAGGAGCTGTGAGTTGATGATAGGACGTGGCTGATGCCAAGGCAAGTTCAGGTCTCCATAATGACAGACACACTCCAGTCTTCACCTTTCACTTCCATCCCAGTGACCAGGCAGTGTCCTGGCCTCAGTAGCACCTTCCCTGCTTCAGGGGTGCCACCTCTGTGCTGGAACCTTTGTGCAAGCAGTGGCAGCACAGCTGGAGCCCCCACACAGGGCTGCTGTACCCTGGGGGAAGGAACTGGTGGGCTTGGTGCAGCACCACTGGGCACCTCAGCACACAAACCCCAGTCTGGCTGAGAACATCTCACAGCTCATTTTCCAGGCACTCTCGACCTGCCAGCCAGCCCTGCCACACACAGGGCTCTCTGTGTCCCAGGCTGTGTCTGAGTGGCCAGACTGGTCTCTCAAATGAACCTCCCAAGGTATTGGCACATGTCTCAAGAGAGGATCACTGACCTAATAGCTACAGCTTTGAAATATTACCTGTGGCTAACTTCCACTGAGGGAAGATCCTCAGGCATTGTGAAAGTCAGAGAAACCTGATTAAGCCTCAATCTGCTAATGGCTGATTAGAGACCAGGCTGAGTGGGGATGAGGCACAGTCTGAGCAGCACAGCCCAACCTGCAGTCCAGTGGAGCAGAAGAGAGCCTGCCTGAGTGCAGGGTGACCCTACACCCCAGCAGGGCAGCAAAGGGCACAGCAAGGTAAAAGCACTGAATTTAAGTCCTGTATTGCTTCAGGGGGTTTCCACCCCACCAAGAGAACTGCAGACTCTTGTAGTTCATCTTTAGGAAAGATAGCAACGTGATCACAAATACCACACAAAACCCATGTGCATTTTCACCTCTTTTACACAACTCCCAAAATCTTCTGAAGATTTTAGCTGTAAGTCAGGAGGCTCACACCTTCTGAGAGATTTGAAGAAAGCAGTGGGGCTAAACTTTGGTGGAAGCCCAAGGCATCAAAAGTGAGCCACAGGGAGAGGCGGCTGCGCTGGGTGTTGGAGGCACAAAGCTCTGGAGCTGCAGCCAGGGGGAAGCCCTGAGGCTTTTTACTCCACTCACCTCCATTTATTTGCAAACCAGTACACAAACAAAGAGCCACAAGAGTATTTTGGTATTTTACCACCTATGGCAAGCTGAATTAAAAAATAAAAATACATCCAGTAAGGAACAAGACACATATCCAGTGGTTTGCTCGGGGATATGCTTCTTTTTGCATTACAGGTAAGGTCTAAGACTTGCAAAGGAAAATAATAGTTTGGGATTTCACTTTTCCTCAGCAGCCCAGTGTGAGGCAGCCCATGTCCAACCTGGTTTCAGCAGGTCTCAGCAAAGTCTGTGCTCACAAGACACTGCAGTTTGGCCATCAGTGTGATGCCTTTAGCTGTCTCTCAGGTAGATCAGCATGTGGGATTTCTACTTAGCACAATGTTCTGACATTTCAGGGTCTCCTTCCTTCCCCTGTGTCCTGGTTTCAGCTGGGACAGAGTTAATTTTCTTCCCAGTAACTGTTACAGTGCTGTATTTAGAATTTAGAATGAGAATAATGTTGATAACACAGTGATGGTTTTAGTTGTTGTTAAGAAATGTTTATACAAAGTCAAGGACTTTTCAGCTTCTCAAGCCCTGCCAGAGGAGGTTGGGAGTGCACAAGAAATTGGGAGGGGACACAGCCAGGACAGCTGACCCAGCTGGCCAGAGGGATATTCCATATGTTACAGCAGGAACTGGGGGGAAACGGGGGCCACTGCTCAGGAACTGGGTGAGCATCAGTTGGTGAGGGGTGAACAGCTGCATTGTCCATCACTTGTTTTGTATATTCTAATTCTATTATTATTGGCATCATATTTTCTTCCTTTACTATCCCTTTAAATAGCTTTACCTCAACTCATGAGTTTTCTCATCTTTACTCTTCTGAATTCCCCACCAGTGAGGGACCAGCTCTGTGGGGCTCAGATGCACCACCACACCACGCTGGAAATAAAAATCACTATTTCAAAAGTATCTGTGAAATACTTTCAGGGAGCTTCATTTGAACAAAGGCAAATGACAGGGTTGAAGGCCAATTATCATTATATAATCTTTCAATAAAAGCATAAATTTAATTCACCTCTTCCCATTCCTTGAGCTTGATCAAATCACCCTTTCCAACACAGAAAATATGTCCAAAAATATTAACCATCTTTTCTCATTGCTTTGGTAAGCACATGGTAGCTCCACCCACTCTCTGCAACCTTAGCCACTTGTTCCTCCACACCCCCCGAATTTCACCTTGTTCTGACACAAAGCCCTGTGACCAGCATGCTGTAGCCAAGGGGAGAAGGTGCCAGAGAGGGAAGCAGAGCCCTGGATCGTTTCCCCTCCTTGCCTATTGCCCACTCCCTCCCCATCCTCAACTTCTTCCCAAAGAGTTGCACTTTTGTACTTCGGGGCCTCTTATTTTAATTTATGCAACAGCTTAAAACATTTTGTTAGGGCTGAGTGAGACCATCTGTGCAAGAAATAAAAGATGCCTAAGGGTAAAATAGGCAAGAGCAGTAATGCTGAATCCGTGGAAGGCAATCGACTGCCTATGGATTTTGGATCTGCTGCTGTGACCTTTCCAGCGATGGCTTTCAGTCAAGGGTAATTTCCACAGCACGGCTGCTCCAGAAAGGGGAATTAATCCAGAACAGCATTAGTGCTTTCCAGAAAACTGGACAGCCTCAATTGCCTGTCACTTCTCAATGCCTATGTACCACTTAGCATGACATTTGCATAACATTATAGAAAATCTCCTTCATTATGTCCTACAAGAAGATCTGCCAGTGTTTGTTTTCCTGAGGTGAGCAGGGACTCAAGTTGATTCCGAAACATAAACTTTTTGTCAAGGATGGCAACGTTGCTCTTTAAAATGATGGATCACTTCCTACAACTCTTAAATTACCATTACAAAGCCCTGACCCTGTGTGCATTAAGTATTCCCTAAAGATGCTGAGGAATATTTTACGAGTTGTTTCATTTTGCTGTCTTCTTTCTGATTACCTTTGGGGCTTATTAAGAAAGTCTTTTTTTTTTTTTTTTAATAACTTAGAGAGGTCCAGGACTAGGAGGGAAAAAAAAAGAACCTAAATTGGGGTTGAAATATATTTAAGTTCAAAGATGAAAGGGTTTTATTTACAGAAAACAGTTTCAAGGAAAGCAGTGAGCACTTTTATCTAGGGAACCTCCTCCCTTCTTTGGAGCAATTACGTGCCAGTAAAGCACACAGATGGGAAGTTTTGTCTCAGTGTCAACCTTATATTCTGGAAAAGAAAAATCAGCTTCAAGATGACAGGTGACAATGGGCCAAGTTCATCAGTGGTGTAGGCTGCTTGTCAGGGCTTGAGGCACAAGGGTATATTGGAACATTTTCAAGAAGAAACACTTGAGGCCAGGAAAAGGATGTACCTGGAATCACTACCAGAAACCTTCAGGAAAGGCACTGATGGAAAACTTATTTGCTATTTAACAAGGGTCAGCTCTGCTTGCAGACAAAGGATGAGCTACACATCCTTGAGTAGCAAAAAAGATTCCTTGATAGGCAATTTAATAATCCATAATTCCAGAGGAGCTAGAGTCCTGTTCTCAGACTTGTGCTTTCCCATTCCCACATAAACATGAGAGTGAACAAATCTGAAAAATCATTCTCCTCTTGTTTCTTGAAACCTTTTCCATCCCCTTAGAAGCATCCAGGACTGAGAGAAGGAACCAAAACTGAGGCTGGAATATTTTCCTTGGATCCTGCATTCCAAAATGGGTCACAACAGGAGCAGCACCGTGTTCACCCCATCTATGCACAAACAGTGGCACGAAGGGACAGGTGCTGATGCTGTCACACAAACTTTGAATTTAAAGGTTTCCTACAAGTAGAGGTACAAATGGATTGCCAACTTGGCAGCTCATGTTCTGTTTTTATTAATTCCTGTATGACTCCTCCTTTCACAATACCCCGGGGACTTACACGCTGTTGTTATTAAATGTGGGGAGCAACAGAAAAAAAAAAAACAAAACAAAGTAAAAGGGCAATTTTTTTAACAACTGCATGGTCTGGTTCTGCACAAGAACAAAAGACAAAAGTAATTTGCAATAGTTAAGGCAACTAATGGCTCGCAGGCTGGATTGCTCAGGCAGCTGGTAATGGCCTCAGCAGTCAGTGGTCTGTGTCTGACCAAGGTCAGTGGTTACTCCCACGTGACAGAGACTCTCCAAATTATAATTTCAGATTTTTTACAGGGCAAGTATTCACACATCTCTAACTACCCATGGAGCTTCCAACAAACAGGCAGCTTGAGTGGCCAGAAGGCTGAGAAAGCCTGAAGTCCTCAAGTAACTCCACATAGCACCAGGACTGGAGGAACAGCATCCAACCCATCCCTTGTGCACCAGCCACAGGAACACCAAGCTCTGTAGCACCACCAGTTCTGCAGCTTTCCCAAAGCAAACCAGACCCATCCTGGCCACCACCACCCCGACTCCACGTGGGGATGGGAGAAGAAATCTTGAATGTGAAAAAGCATTAGGCTCTATTTTCCCCATTTTCCTGGCTGCCTCTATCTCCCTAGCAACATATGTTTTCAGTGAACGAGAGCTTTGCCATCAGAAGCAGGTTCTTAATTAGGAGCTTATAATAACATATAAACTGACAGCTGTGGCACAAAACTAGCTGACCAAAACCCAACAATTAGAGCGAACACAAACCCCACCCGAAGAGCCAGGCAAGCAAAGAGCAGAAACCCAAATCAGCGGATTCTGAGCCCGAATTCCTGCAGCCCACACCTGCACACTCCACACCTCAGCTGGCCAGCGAGGGGAGCAGGCTCCATCCAAATGACACGGATCCATGGCAGCCCATGCAGGGACGGCAGGACCAATAAGGACTGATGCCAGGGGTTGTTTTGCCAGGAGCAGAACCCGGGAGAAGCTTGTCTGTGGTAGGAGATGCTCAAATTATCTCGGCTCCTTCTACCAGGGTGGAAAAGCCGGTGGTGTTTGGGCAAGGGACTGAAAGGAGATGGTGGGAGGTGCAAGGGCAGGCTGGAGGCTCCTCCAACACTTGGGTCCCACCATGGGCAGCAGCAGCAGCCCCAGAGCCCGGCGTGCCCTGCGAGGGGACATCCCAACCCAGCCACGCCGGCATCCACGCAGCCCTCCAGCCCTGATGGAGACACATAATGAAACACAAGCCTGTCAAGCCCGGCCCCTGGGTAACATTTTCACTTCTACATTCCATTTTCAGTTTAGGTCGAGATTTTTAAGAAGACAGCAAGCAGCACTCCGGTCCCAGGTGACAAGATCTGCTCAGATTTAGTCTTTGAATGTTGCAAATTAAATTCCCTCATCAGGCCTCTAATCACTCTTACCAGATGGGGCTTGTGCTCAATTTTGGATCCACAGGAAATTTAATGGTTATTGTTTCTGTTTAAATAGGAGATTATTGCATTTTAATAAGTTCTCTTTGGGACTTGCAGCAACAATAGAGCACTATGAATTACTGTAGATAGCTGTTACTGCATGCTGGGGAAAAATCAAGTTACTAAGTGTGACAAGTTGCTTTTTCTTCCCTTCCAGCAATCGCTCGGAGTGTATTTACCACCAAATTAAGTATGTGCCGTGGGGATAATATTTTTATCCTGCCGAGGGGGGAAGGCGCTTGTCTGTGGATTTTCATTAAAATGACACATCTGTTCAGCAATTTCACAAAGTAATTCTGCTGAAAGTTTTATCAGCTAATTTTAATTATTCACTCCAGTGGGTTGAATACAGGATTCATCATGTTGAATTAATACATTTGACGGGAATTTCACAAAGAGGGGGGAGAAAAAGCAATCAACAAATTGAATTGTCATGCAATATGGATTAAATTGAGATTCTTTAATTAGGATAAGCCTGAGATTTGGTATTTTGAAGGTATTAGAAAGCTTAGCAATACAGTGGTAAAGATTAAGAAAATGCAATTAAATATTACACTTTGGACACAGGCAGCATATCATGTGAGCAGAAGACAAGGGTCCCCTTTTTAGCAGCACTGTTAGTAGTGCTGGTTTCCAGAATTCCTGAATGTCTGAGTTATCAGGGATGCCATCCAGGGACAGCCTCTGTGTGCCAGAGCTGAGCTACAGGAGGGGCTTTGGAAAGCAGACTGTCCTTCTAAGTGATGGAAGTGGACTTTTAAAACCTGCTTCCAATATCATTGCCCACAGACTGTGACTCATCCTACTATGTTAAATTTCAATTTATATATAAACACACCCACTGACTGGGGCTGAGGACACACAGACTCAGCTTGGCAGCAAATTCAAAAGCTGAGTGTAGGTTTACCAGAAGCAGCAGAAATGAAGTGAGATCTCCAGATCAGTGTGGCTGTGGGTGACAATTGGCAGGTGGATTTTTCCTAGATTAAATGTCCCTGGAGGACTTATGCAGTTTTGTTTAGTTGTAAATCATGAATAAAATGTCAAGTATTTTATTAATGGAGTCGGTGAAAGCACACAGAGAAATTCTGCACTTACTAAAAGGTGAGAATCTTCGGTGTCACAGAAAATTTTCTGTTAAATTTGGATTTTATTACCCTTCCACCACCTCCAATGCCAGGAGACAGGATTACTGAGTTCCAACCAGCTCCAAGGAAACCCAGAGGCGCTGACCCTCCCTGGGAGAGCTGCTGTGAATATGCTGATCCACGCTGCTGATGAGCTGGCTGGGAGCAGCATGACAAATTGCGTAACAAAGAGCTGTTTGGCAGCAGCAGAGCTGTGTTATCTAACAATACACACTTCAGGATGCGATTACTGCTGCTTTTTTCCACTGCTTACACGCTATCCTGCATGGCCACTGCAATGGGCTCTGGCTGTAAAACTCCCCAGGGACTGTGCTCTCTGCTGTCACTGCAGGATCCTGATGCCCTGGTGGAACACTCTGAATGTTTGCCAGGAATGCAACTTCCAAATGTCCCCAAGAACTCCCAAACCATTGACTTTCAGCAGGCCATGGACACAACTTATCTCCAGTGGAACAGCGATTTCGACCACCTTTCCAATTCAATTTTCCCTACATTTAGTCCTTCAAAATTTAAACATCTAATCCAGACTGGTCATCTGAGCTTTCTTTACAGACAAACGAAAGCCAGACATCACCAGAGAACTGCTCCACTCACCTTCCACAGATACACAGAGCAAAAGACATGATGGGCTGTTCTTTGGAGGGAATTCTGTCTGTGGATGGGATCCAGAGAGATCTGGAAAACTCGTTTACACTGGACATTCCCTATTCCTGCTCCTGGCATCCTTCTTGGACATATAACCCCATTCTTCTCTGGACCTGGTGCCCAAAGATGCACCATCCATGATCACAGACAGCTGTCTGCTGTCAATCCAACTTTCTGCATCACTTCCCACTCTGTCCATCCTTGATCTTGCTCCTGACCAGCCTTCCTGACCTTATTCTAGAATCACAGAATGGTTTGGGCTGGAAAGGACCTTAAAGGTCATCCGGTTCCAAGCCCCTGCCATGGGCAGGGACACCTTCCACCAGACCAGGTGCTCCAAGCCCCATCCAACCTGGCCTTGGAGCAAAGGGACAGCTCATTTCTTCTTACAGACTCCAATTCTTGCAGGGGGTTTCCCAGCCTGCATCAACCTCCGTGTGCTGCTGTACTGAAACAGCCCATTCACGATTCCAGGTGTCACCCCCCACAACTCGGCTAGGGCAAAGCATGTGGAAGGGACACACCAGTTTTCAGGCTTTTAAAACAACCAATAAACCCAGCAACAATAAAAACGCCTGCCCCTGCTCCTTCCCTCAGACAACACTTGTCTTATAGGCACTTTCTAATGTCACAGAATCCTACAATCACTAAGGCTGGAAAACACCTCCAAGACCATCGAGTCCAGCCCTTAACCCAGCACCACCCTGTTCACCACCAAACCACCACAAAACGTGTCTCCAGGTGCCACATCCACCTGGGTTTTGAACTCTTCCAGGGATGGTGACTCCCACCTCCCTGGGCAGCTCTGCCAAGGCCTGAACAACCTTTCAGTGACGAAATTTTCCCCAATATCCAGTGGAAACCTCTCCTGGTGCAACCTGAGGCCATTTCATCCTGTCACTTTTTGCCTGGGAGAAGAGACTGACCTGACTCCACCCTCCTTTCAGATATCTTTGCCTACAGTAAATACCAAGTAAAGGGTTGGGAACCATCCAGGACTGCCAGGGCACGTGGGCACTGCCCCCCATGTCACTGAGAGGACAGAAGGCACCTTGCCAAGCAGCACAAACCCCACAGTGTGAGAGGGGCCAGGGGTGCCCAGGAGCTCACAAAGGGAATCTGGAATGGATGGAGCTGCTGGAGGGATGCATAGCTCTGAGCTCCAACCCCACCCATGATGAACCCTCACCATGTTCATCTCTTCTTTCATAGGGAAAAGACTATCTGTCCTTTAAGGTACCACGTTGACTGTAGGGATGAAATTTTAATTCCTGTTAGTAAATGTTTTCACACATTTCCCGTGTGTTTCCCTGGGCAGGTTTGGAGATTTCTAAAAGAGTTCATCATTCTGCCAACTCTGCTTTGAAAAATTAATGAAAATTTCACCATTCAGTGGGTGAAGCATTAGGCCAGTTCTGAACTCTGGGTTTTATTGAATTCTTACTTTGTTATTTCTCTGAGATGCTGACAGAATCAATTTATGTCTGAAAACATCTTTGAGACTTCTAAAGCATTATAACTCCAAATGACAAATATTTTTATTGCCAGTGATTTTTAAATAGTCAGCAACTCAACAAGTTGTGCAGTGTCTAGAACACTAATGTCCGTTCTGATCAAAACTTATTACTTCAGTAGAAATATGAGGGAAATTATTACTGTGACAGCAATAATTTGATTTTTTCATGCTTGAAACTATAGAAATTTGACATGTAAATTAACCTTTGCTATACAATGGTCACTGAATTTTGGGAGAAAAGCCACAAAGCTTTGATTTTTGTGTGAATTATTTACCTCCAAATTACCAAATGGACACTTGTTGAAGGGCTGACATGACAGGTATCCCACTGTGTCTCACATGGGGGTTTGTCAGCAAAAGCTCCACGTGCCTTCACTGGCTCTGCTGAACCTCAGCCTCAAAACTGGGGCTCTTCACGAGCAAAGAAAGAGGTGCCAGAAAATCCTTACTCTGCTTTTACTAACTTCCCATTAAAGCAAAAAAACCCACCCAAAATAATGCAGAAACAAATATAACTCACCCCTGTATTCGCAGGTAAAAATAAAGAATTGTACTGTGAATGGAAAAGATTGATGAAAAGCTGAAGTTTTGGTCAGAACCTGCTTTACCAGCCTGCAACTCCATCCCCCAACTGGCTGCTGCAGAGCTCAGAGATTTGAAGGCCAGGCTTCAATTACACTGGCCTGTTTACACATTTCTCTCTCTGCCTGCCCTTCTGCTGCCCCTGTGCTCAGATGTCATATTATCCTTATCAGCAGATTAAAAAACCTCTTTGCAGAAACACTTATCTGTATAATACCAGTGATGACACTTAAGCTTCAACTTTCCTATTTAACACTCCATGTGCTTTACTGATATCATCCTGGACAGATGAAATTATGTGTTCAAGACTTTCAGGGTCAGAAGAACAGCCTAAACAGGTTGGGATAATGGTCCATCCAGCCTAACCTCCTGTCTCCAATCTGTTTCAGAGGAAGAGACAGAAATATCTCAAAGTCACAGGATAAACCTCCACCAATAAACTTTCCTCCTGTCACACAAAATTTATAGCCTCACTTAAGGCTGGAGGCTTGACAGTTTCCTCCTAAAACTCTTCTTTATTTCTAGTATTTAGTGTAACAGCTGGAGACACTCTTGTTGATATGAATCAACACCAAATCCTTCTCAAAGCTTGACCTGAGGAATTTTTTTCCTGAGCTTAAAAAATAAAACTAGCAAATATCACTTGCTTGCAACTTAATTTTGCAAATTCTCACTTCTTGGAACTTCTCCTTGCTCTGGAATGATGATCATTGCAGGCAATAACCACACCCAAGGTGACTGTATCTCAGCTCCTGAGGGCTGTGCAGGGAGCAGCACAGCCTACTCACTCCTGATTTCCCTGAAGTGCCTCTAGAAAGGCAGCAGGGAGGCAAACCCCGAGTCCCTGTACGTCCAATCAGACACTGAACAATCCTTAAAATACTTCCTATTGTCAGACACTTAATACAGGCCATGAATACTCTGTCCCACCATGGCTGGGTACTCATTAACAGGGTAAAATTAATACAGAACAGCTGATTCCATTTTAAAAAGGTTGAAAACTATGCATAATGTTTCTGGCTTCACAGACCACTAGCCAGAAGAACAAGACAGATGTTAAGGTAGCTGCTGGCTGCTCCTGTGTGTCACCTGCTCCTGGGTGGTGACATCACACTCAGTCCAACAAAAAGGGACCAACCCCAAACCAAGAGCCCAAGGGTGGCTCGGGCTGCAGAGAGGTGTGGGGCCACCCTGGAATCCAGGGGACCAATGTTTGATAATCACATTAGCACTCTCTGTGACCTCGTCAGGAAGGTAAATCACTCTATAATTATATTGGCTCGTTAGAATTTCCTGCAGGGATATACTGCTCTGACTGCAGTGGGAAAAGCAAGCAGGGAAACACCATCATGGCCATACAGCTTCTGACCAGAGCCCTGGGGGCAATTAGAGGACAATGGGCAACCTCTGCTCCAGCAGCTTTCCAAGATGAGGAACCTCTTAGGAACTGAAATATCTCAGGGCCAGCGAACCAGAGGTAAAAGACTCTCTGGGGAAGGGAAGCAGTTTGCAGCTGGAGGGCAAAAGTGCTCTGTACACCTGTGTGGTCTCACAACACCACAGGAGCATAGACACACGAGGGTGTTGGTGCAAAAGATGAGGGGCACAAATGGCAGGAGTCTGGTCTTTACATTGTTTTCCAAGGAATGGCCTGTTCTGAACAAACCATACCTGCCTTCAAAGGATGCCTGATCAGAGAGCAGGCTTCTGCTCAGGGCACCCAGAGGAAGAGGGGGATGTTAAGGCTTGACTGGTACTGCAGAGATGATCTCACTGATATCCACGATCACAGAGCTTGGGGCCAGCTCTCCACATGGGAACATGCACCAGCTTCCCAGGAACAATGAAGTTCCAGCCAGCTGCCACCCCAAGGCTGGCAAAGCTGTTTACCTGCTGTCTGGAAGATGTATTTTTCATTCCTAACTATCCATGCATCCCATTTATTTGAGAGAATAAACAAAATGATTAGCAACCTTATTTTGATGCCTTTATTTTGCATTTTCCCCAACTACTTTGCCTGCTAAAAAGAGCAATTACTAGTGACTCCTGAACATGTGCCCTATTTGCAGACCCATCTCCATAAGCTCCCGCTTCAGAAGGATGAATCTAAGATCCATTCCTGCATTTGGTTTGTTCCTTAATATACCAGTTTTACTGCAATGTCTCAGTTATATGCCTGTGATGGGAACTGGTGAGTGATCTCTCCCTGCCCTCATCTCCACCCACAAACCCTTTACAGTATTTTCTCTCCCCTGCCAGCTGAGGAGGGCAGTGAGAGTGGTTTTGGGGGCCCCTGGCACCCAGAGGGGCATCCCAGCACCCCGGTGGTGACACGTGCCAAAAGGCAGGACAGCTCTACATGAAGCCCTCAGTGAGGGAAGGGGACCCACCTTGAATTCCTCCAGTCAAACACATGGCTGCAGGTATGCACAGAAAGCCAAACTCTTGGGATTGTGAACCTCGGATTTTTCTTTCACTGAAGGGAAAAAGGTCCCTTTTGAGCATGTTTCAAAAAAACAAATTCAAAACAACCCAGACAGAGACATTCTCAGCCAACTTTCATTGCTGGCAGGGTTTTTATGGCCAACTTGTAAACTCCTCCAAACAGGTTTTACGAAGTACTGAAAATACAGTCAGGACCTCAGCAGGAGCAGCCAGGGCAAAGGTCTGAGCACATAGAGTTTACACTCAACCCATCCAAAGTGCAGCTCACCCAGCTCCCTCCAGACAGGCCCTCGCTGCCTCTGCAGATGGGGCATTGATGGTGCACTCAGATCTGGGTGACATATTAAGCTCATGACAAAGCAATGATGACAAACTTCCAGACAGCCAAACATTCACTGCCAGGGCACAGACAGGGAGAGGGAGCAGAAAAATGCCAGACCAGACACTATCAAAACCCCCCCAAGAGCAGCCACAGTCATAAAAGGATTTAAAGCATCTGTCTCAAAATGCACACGAGTTGTTGTGCATGGGCAGCCCCTCAGATGTCCCAGGGCAGGCAGAGCCCAGCTCAGCCTCTGCTCCACCTCCTGCTTTCCCAGCCCCTCGGGGCTCCAATGTCTGGGGCATCTTTCCTACAGCACCTAAAATAGAACTCAGGGAGTTGAACCCTTTTTTTTTCTCCATTTCTTTTGTGCTAGACAGAAAATTTCTATGTTTAATTATAATATAAATGCTTAAAATTTAATGCATTTGTTTGTGGTTCCTCGTAATATGTATTTATTATTTACTGGGCATCTATAGCACTGTTTTCTTACCATGTTTATCATGGAATCACAGACTGGTTTGGGTTGAAAGGGATCTTAAAGCTCACCTCATTCCAGCCCCTGCCATGGGCAGGGACACCTTCCATAGCCCAGGGTGCTCCAAGCCCCATCCAACCTGCCCTTGGACACTTCCAGGGATGGGGCAGCCACAGCTTCTGTGGGCAACCTGTGCCAGGGCCTGCCCACCCTCCCAGGGAACAATTTTTTCCTAATATCTAACATAAACCTCATGTGCTGCCCACGCTCAGCAGAATGGTGAGTAAAAGCAACTACACACAACTGCAGGTCCTTTGGGGACCTGCAATCTGTAGCAGTCTAAATACAACCCTCATACACTTAGATTTGCAACAGAGAAGATTCCAGCAACAGAAACCATATGGAAAGTCCATTTTCAATGGAAAATATTCCACACTTTTAATTTTAATTGGTCCATTTGGTTTCTGCAATTCTTGGCTCTGTTTTCATTTCCCATGAGGCAAACACAGCCCTGCACAGTGACTTTTTCTACAAGTTACTTCAAGCAATATCCTTGGTTTTCATGGAGGTGGTGGAGGCTCCCATCCTATTCCATGGAAGACAAGGGCAATCTTACAATCAAATGCACTTGTGCAGACAAGGGGGTGACACTCAGTGTTCTCCTCCTGGGCAGGGCCATGTCCAAGAAACAAGCTGTTCCCTGTGCTGGGCTGCCTGGACACAGCCAGGCTGCACTCTGCACACAAGGGTGTCCATCTCAGCAGGTTTTCTTTCTCAGAAACTTGAAGAATCTCCAGCTGTTCAGAAAGGACTATGCACATGTATCAATAAATGAGTAAATAAAGACAGAGGTACTGAAAGAAGAGGGAACATGTGACTGTATAAGTGCAATTTTTTTAAAAAGCAGTTTGATGTGGAGGTGTAATTGCACTGAATCCAGACAGGGCTGTTCAGAGCTCTGCTGTTACTGCTGCCAACTGGATGGAAATCACACCAGTCATTATTTGGCTAGGGAAGTCAGGGGAACACTTTGTGATCCTTCAGTGTCACAAAGAACGAGCAGAAATGAGGAAGGTGGAGCTGACCAGTGTGCTGAGGGACAGGGAAAGCATCCCCTGCCACCCACAGCTGGCAACCCCAAGAAAATCCAGCTGTGCATCTGGGCTGGGTTGGGAGGGGCAGCATTTCCATGTGTCCCTGATCCAGTGCAGCTGGGAAAGATGTTCCCTGTTCCCAGTCAGGCCTTGGCACGTGAGCACAAAGGAACAGCACCAAGCTCTTGCCCTGCTGCCAGCTGAGCTCACAGAGCCCCTGCCCACAGCCCCAGCACAGCCCACGAGATGACCCACTCCTAAGGGTCCCAATTTCCTCCTGCACTGAAGGTTTCCTTTACCAGTTCGAGTTGTCTCCAGGGACAACACCCCCCAGTGCTGACTTAGCCTGGCTGCAGCCAGAGGGGACAAGGCTCCTCTAGGAGACAATTAGAGAGCTGTTTTATTCTGTGCTGGTCTTTCCCCAGTGACTGTCCAAGAAGTCTACGAAGTTTCATCCACCATGGTCAAAGCCAGCTGCCTGAGTCCCTGTCTGCCCTTGCTCTTCCATCTACACAAGCACAGTCCTTGGATAAATACTCCAAGGGATTCTGTGCCAGATGGGCAAGGCACTGCTGTACCCTAATGGGGGCACTCAGGAAAACCTACAGCAGCTCCTGGAGGGAAGTCATCCCTCTCCACCAAACCCATCCCCAGCATCACAGTCTTCCCTGGGGGTCTCCACAGCCTGAACTTCACACACAGCAAGTTCAGCCTTTGTTGCTTTTCACTTGTTTCCATAAATGAGCCAAGACATTCCATGCAAGGGAGGAGAATAGTGAATCATTTAGGCTGGAAAAGACCTTGAAGATCATTGAATCCAACTGTAAACCTTACATTGCCAAGGAGCAGAAGCTGGAAACAAGCACTGTATTTATAACAAACATATATTAGTAAATAAAAGGGAAATGAAATAACATAGACAGAGCCAATTCATGTATTTTCATGGGAGGCAGGCAGGTTGTCCTGGGTTTTTTACACTTTGAAGCCATTCACAGACTCTGTGCTCAACTGGTACAGAGTTCTGCTGTCAGACTGCACACATCCAGTGTCCATAAACCCACCCCAGGCACTGGGGAAAGATAAACCCACACAAACTGTTGGGCTTCACCACTGATACAAGGAAATACCTGCTGTTCAGTAGAAGCCCAGATAGAGTAAGTGGCAGATAAATATTCTGGCCATTTAAAGGCTATTTTGGGAAGCCATAACAGGTTACTGTTAAAATGATTATGTGAAAGGTACTCAAAAACTGGACTTCAATCAAAGTTGCACTTTGAAATAAATATTTCATCAATAACTCTATCCAAGACCTTTTCTGGCTTACAGCAAACTCCATGTCTTCCTTCATGTATTTAAAAAACTAGAAAGTTCCTTCAAATTGTCACGACAAGTGGAATAGGGAAAAATAATTCTGCTTGTGGTTTCTGTCTGTAGAATAAAGCCAGTTTCTTGCTTACACAAATGTGAACATTTAAAAAGCTACGAATAAAGTCACTGCACACCCCCATTCCTCTTCTGTTTCCTGGAATTATATTTTCACTGGTTTTCAACAGAAAGTCAATTTACACTGAAAAATTAATTACACACTGGGTATTAAACAGCAAATCCCCACCTTATTTTGACCACCAGGAAAAGAAAAGCTGATACCCAAAATAAACAGCTATTTTGCTATAGTAATACTAAACTGATCAGTCCAGGGAGGGCCACACCATAACTCCAGAAACGCTGCGTGTCCCATCAGTATTCCACACACAGGCAGACAGGCAGATGTCCCATTGCAGAGGGAATGCCAAATGTCTATCAATAAGATGTTACCATGGCCAGAAATAACCGAGTCAGGATGACTGAGTGGCTCCTTTGTGAGACAGTCCAAGTGGAGGAAATATTTACTCTTCAAGTTGAGAAATCTAAAATCAATCTAATGTCACTTAAAAATAGGAGTTGCACTGTAACTGATATGCTGATCATAGAAACCACACACAGAAGATGCTGCTATTTCTGTAAATACAAGGCAGTGCAAAGTAATGCAGTTCCACTGAACTCAGGGAATCCACACTCATTTCTGGCAGATGAACATCTGGTCTTTTATATTTGGAGAAAGGTAGGATAAATACTACCCCGCCACTCCAACAAATTCCTTAATGGATTTACACCAGAACATATTTATTCTTAAACTCACAACCTGAGAAACTACGCAGACATCAAAAAGTATTTGGCAGGATTAAAAGCAACCAATCACCGGTGCTTCACACTGGAGTTTTCTGAAAATTCAAACTACATGGAAAAATTTCAAATGCACATGAGTGCTCTCAAACCCAGCTCCTGTTTCTAAAAGTCATTTCAGCCACTGAGGAGCCTGACCTTTGCCATCCTCCAAGAAAATTTAGGACTGCAAAAGATTAGTCACCTTTTACTTAAAGCCTTAGGCTCCCATGCCCCTGCCTTTACAGATCTGAGCCACAGCTGAATTGAGAAGGTTAAAGACAAAATTCAGAGTTTATACCTTTCATCAGCTGCAAATGTCCATTCACACCAAGGGTACATTCTACTACACTGTGCCAAGGTCAGATCACCTGAAAACAGAGCAAAGGGGTCTGAAAAATTCCCTAGTCTTGAAGGAAACTGCTTGATTTGAAGAATCAGCACCACCAAAAGCCTTAAATCCTTTCAAACCAGCCCAGCAGCAGCGACAACAGCGATCTCCAGCCCTTCTGGCAGGACAGGTGGTGTGCTAAAGTGTCTTGTATTATCCTTCCTCACATCTAAGTCATCTGTTCCTTTATTGAAAAACACAATCCACATTGTTAGGTTCTCTGTGTATCTGTGGTTTGTGTAACATTTTGTGCTGTCTAATTAGTTTACTGGCAATTAAAAATAAACCCATGGCAAAGCTCCACTTGCCAGTTTCACCTTGTCACAAATGTGCTTGATGTTCACTGTGTCTTAAATAAAACGTATCACTAGCAGGGAGAGATCTTTTCCACCCATTTTTTTTCCCACCATTTGGTATAATTATTCCTGACAATTTGCCCATCACACTGTAAGAGTCTTTCCAGAAGGAGAAAAATACTACTTTGTGTTCTTGTGATCACAAGTCTAATTGAGCGGAAAACAAATCTGTTAAAAAGAGAGGAAAAAAAAACCTCACAAAAAAAAAGGAAGAAAAAAAGGGAAGAATAAAGAGAGATTGTGAAAAGACAGGCTAATGTTTCACTTGCTTAAAAAAAATATGATGAGCAAAAAACCAAGGAAACATGCAACCAACCACTGCTGGAAACCTGAAGAGATTTTCTTCCCCTAAATTCCAAGGAAGTCTCTGCAGCAGATGCTGTTTTAATATAAGTGATGATGACATTCAGGTCCATTTTACTGGGATGTACAGGTTGTTCCCTAGTTTTCAATTATGCCTCTCATGATTCCCTCCCAGCTGGGGGGTGGCAGGGGGACAGTCCTGGTGCCCACTGGTGCTCGGGCTGCCTTCCCTTTCATCTGGGGCAGCACAAAACGAGGTGCCACGTGTGTAATTCAAGCTGACAGGAAACATTAGCACTGCTGTACACTTTGTCAATTAAATGATGGTTTAATCAGTACAAATCTGAATGGTCAAATAATGTTATAATTAAAAGGAAATAATGGAAAGTGGTGTGGTGATTAATTAACAGAACAGCAAGTACCAGCAGCACATCTTGTCTGTGCTATCACTTCTCCCCCGCTCCACGCTGGCTCCTGGGGTGGGGGGAGGCACACTGACCTTGCAGCCGCAGAAAATCCATTTCGGAGCTGCACATCCAGCAGCAGTGGCAATTTCCACAAGCTTAAATAAATGAGGGGGAGCTTTGCCTCTTTACCTTCCCTGCAGTGCTCTTCAAAGCACGGCCACACAGCATCACTAAGTGACTCTTGACTTTTTTCTGTCTGCCTTTACAAACAGGAGAGCGGGTACCTTGTAAAGCCTGGGCACCCTGGCATAGATCCTGAGCACCAGAAGGGAATGCCATGCCTGCTGTCTGGAGCAGCACAGCAGCTCTGTCCCTTTGCCATGGCACTGGCACACGCCAAGCTGCAGCACACGCTGTGTGTGAGAGATGTTGTGACACAGAGGATCAAAGCCAGGATGCCAAGGACCACCAAAGCCTCCAAGGGGGCTGCACTGCTCTGGGGTGCACTGCACACACCATGGGAAGGTACTACAGTGTCAGGGGAAGTCACAACATGCAAGAAAGAAAATAAACCAGTTTCCCAGGGCTGGGTGCTCGTTTCTGGACAGCAGTGCTTAACTTCCAAATATTCTCCATATTCATGCCTCTGAAGAAAATTAAAATTGTCAGTGGTGTCATAAGAAAAGCCCCAAACAAAGACATGTAAAATTTGAAACTGGTTTTTCAGATTGCATAAGCTTTAAAAATCTGTGCTTGATTGGAGCTGAGTATTATCAAACCTTAGAATGGAACCTGTTGCTAGAGCTTGTTGCACTAGACTGTCACCAGCTCTGACATGACCACCTGCAGACAACGGCTGGTACCAAGAAAATCACCCTTTCCCTTTGGGTCATCCATCCACCTCCTAATGGTCAAAAGTCCATCAGAGTCCAGTCCTGGCCCTACACAGGATAGTCCCAAGAGGCATTTGGTGGGACTGTTGGGGATTGTTGTGCTGTGTAGGGCCAGGAGTTGGACTTTGATGATCCTTTCAGTACCTTCCAGCTCAGGATATTCTACGATTCTAAATAAAACCAGCTGATGGATGTGTTAAAACCAACCAATGGACCAGCAAGAGTCAGGTCAAAGCCTGTTTTTCAGCATGGGGAGAGCTCCACAGCCCTCCCAGCACATTTCCTAAGGTCCAGGGCTGGGGAACCACAGAGCACTGAAGACTCTGCACCCAAATTTATCATGTTTTGCCTTATTGCAGTGCATTGTAGAGCAAAACAGCAACATGCACATTCAATCACGGGTAAAATGAGGGTGGGATGTTATATTTAATATTTATACGCATGGCATACTGGCAAAATTACTGGCATCTGTATGTGTGTGAATGACTGTTTTGAGGAACATGTGTTGTGTGCAATGCTGTTTATTATCAGTAAATGAAGCCAAAAGCTAAGTTGAAAATGAATGCTAAATTAAAAATTATATAAAATGGAGTGAAATGATTTAATTAGCAGATTATAAGTGACATGCTTTACTATTAGAATTAGCTTGGGAGGGATTGAGGGAAGGGAGGAGGAAAAAAACCCCCTTGACTAGACACAGAAGGGTGGAAAAACATTTCTTTTTCCTCTATCTGTGGAGTTACAAACACAGTAACATATTGTCCTGGTGTTTATAATCACAGACTCTGCTGCCGTCACAGTACTTGCCTAATGAGGCAGCCAGTTAGAAATAATGAGACTTTGAAACAAATTGTTCTTGCTTCTAAAAAGGGAAAGAGAAGGATGCGTGGTACTCTAATACAGTGCAATCGGAGGGGTTTTAACATCTCTATATTTAACTCCTTGCACTGTACTCCTCCACTGGAATTTTTGAGTGCAGAAATGTGTTGTGGTTTCTTATAAAACGAAGGAGAAAGCTCAGAACTCTATTTATTCCCAGGTTTTGCCACTGACTTGTTGCATGCCTTCATTAAAAAAGCATTGCCTGGCTAAATTAATTACCATCTGTGAAACGCTTTGAACATTTTTGCTTGGTCTCTACCTTCAAAACAGAATACTTCACTCCTATAATGATCTTCTATTATACTTGTCAATATTCATTGCCAGCAGAAATTGATTTCTCTTCTCTGTGCTTCCAGGAGCCCAACTGGAATACGCCCTGTCCCCTCCCTGCTCCCTGGCACAGGGGGGATGCCAGATGTGGCAGATCCAGCCCTGCAGCCTACACAGGGCAGCTGCACACCCACCCTGGCACCACGGGCAAGGGAAGAAAGGTAGATTTAGAGATTCTTTTCCCATCATTGCCCTGGACACCCCCCATCCTGTCCCAGCACTCTCCTCCTCCACACAGCCTTTTCAAACAGCATATGGATCTCCCAGCCCGGCTCGCTCCGTCCCCAGCGTGCCAATCCCCTGGGCTGCCTGTCAAACTCCTACTCCCCTGCTCCCAGACAGCAGAACCATCCAAGTCTGCAGCACCCTGAGAATGCTCAGTGTTCAATACAGCCTCAAAAAAACCCCATTAGCATGCACAAGCCCCTCTTTGATAAAATAATCCTGCTTAAATTCAGAATCCAGAAAACCATGACAACTTCGGTAAGCCTTAAAATTAAAAGCCTTTAACTTGTTTTCATCTCCAAATACCAAACAAGCACAAATGTGATACGGGCACCAATACTTCTATTTATTTTGGTGAAAACCCATCAGCAGCTGCCCCTGGTGATCAGCATTACAAGCCTCCACTGCAACCCAGCACGCAGTGACTCCAGACTCTGACCCTGCGGAGCAGCCCTTGCTGGACACCGAAACCCCCCAGCAGCCCCTCCTGGAGCAAAGGCACCAACAGGCTGGAGATGCAGAATACAAGAGCCTGAGCAGGATACCTGAGATGCAAAAACCCAGCCATGCTGGGCTGCTGGAGGGAGGCTGGGAAGGAGCAGAGGGGCTGCCAGGGAGGCAGAGGCAGCCCGAGCAGAGCAGCTGCCGGGTGCTCAGCCAGCCATACGGCTGCTTCCCAGCCAACAACCTGCTCCAGTGCCGAGCAGCAACTGCAGAAAACAACAGAAGGCAAATAATAAGGGCTATATATTATGTGCAGATTAAAAAAACCCCAAACCAAACAGGTTCTCCAATTCAGCGTGCTTGCACCTTCCAGCTCCTGCCTGGGAGGTGTGATGGTGTGATGCAGGAGCAGAGGATGGGCTGAAGAGCTCTGGTTCCTTCTGGGAAAGCCAGAAAGGCCATGGTTTGCAGTCTGTACGCAGGACAATAACCCACATGGCTTTCTAGGCATCTATTGGCATTGAGAAGCCTCTGATCGAGTTCCTAATTAAAAAAAAAAAAAAAAAAAGGAAAAAACAAGGTGTAGAGTGAATAGAAACCACGTTAGATGTGGTTTTTTATAGAAAAAAATGAAGGCTGGGACAGGGTGGGGGGGGCGGGGTTTTTTTTAGTCTCCCACGTCCTCCTAAAATGGTCTGTGCATTGCCTGGAAGTAAATCAATACTAAGCACAGTCCAGGCGAGACTGCCATCTTACATGAAGCACTGACTGTAAAATAGACACAAAAGACACATGATACTCTCGGAGGTCCCCAGCAGCTATAATATCCATCCTTGGCAGCTCGCTTGACATTTCCTTGCCCTGCTTCCCAGTCCTCTTTCTTCCTCCCCCTCCCTCCCCGCGCTCCTCTCTCACGAACAGCCCGGCTCTGCCTCTCCGGGGCTCCCGCCCGGGGGAACAGATAACAAACCTGTCAAGAAGGCTTTAGCTGGGGAATAAATCCTGCATTCGCCAGGAAATGATGTGTACAATGGGAAAATACAAGGGATGACATGAGCCTTCCCTTCTGAGAGAGTGGCCAGGAGATGCTTAAAATGTTACAGCTCGTGCTAAATGGACATTGGGATGGCTGATTAGATCGTATCTCAGACCTTTCAAGTGCCTCCCTCCCTCCCCACTTCTCACTGCTGCTGAAGACACACAAAGAAAACAGACAAAGCCCATCTCTGCTTCTGCTCCTTAAAATACATATTTTTTTAGAGGCTTGGCCACGAGGAAGGTGGGGTTGGCATGTACTAAGCCTAAGGTCAAGGCTAAAATCTCTTTTAGTGGCAGGAAAGGTCAAGTGAAATCCACCAGGTAGTTACAATTTCCATTTATAAAAAGGAACTATAAAAGCAAGAACCTTATCTTGGGGACTTCCTACAATGTCTTGGCTTATTACTGTTTTCAAAGGGCCTTTTGCACAAATCTGATTTGCACTGGTGCAATAAAGATTCATTATCCTTTTACACAGCAGACTTTGCATTTCTGCTCAGGAGTTAATTATGACAAACAGAGCCCATGCCATAAACAGATGCTAATCACAGTAGGAAAGTACTGCCATTTGAGTACCAAGGTAGCTCCGAAAGTTTGCCCCAAGATCACTGCATCAGCAAGAATTGCTGCTGGGGAGGAGGAAAGGAGGGAGGAACTGGTTCAGTCCTTCTCACAACCAGCCCCTCCCTGCTGAGACCTCAGGGAGCTGGTTTGGTGGAAAGAGAGAGGAGCAATCCCATGGGTCAGGAACTGCCCTCTCCAGCACACACACCTGATCCAGAGCCAAGCTGCTCCCCAAATTCTGACGCTGGCTGCCTCAAATCACAACCTTGGGTCACTCTCAAGTTCAAATCTTGGAAAACTTTGGGATTCAGATGGAATAATTACTTTTGGTCTCTAGTAGGGCAACAATATTGTTGCTGTGTTTGTGTGCCTGAGGACTGTTTTCCCCCATGTCCAGGCACACAAACACACCCCCCATGGCTCTGACTGGGATTTTATAAAGCAATTTCATTCATCCACCACACTGATATTTTACAGAGCTGAGGAATCCTGCAAAATGGAATTGCTGCCAGTGCACTTTCAGCCCTTGAAATCCAAGATGCTGTTTTTTACTCTTTTAAAATACCTTTTGAGATATTGATAGCACAGTGCAAAGAGTGACTCCAGTGGATGGTTATTACACAAAGCCTGTTCAGTGCACAATGAGTAATACAGGGCAGATACTCTGCTGAGACAAACTGGGGGTGAAGCAATGCAGTTTGCACAGAGACTGATACCCACCGAGAAAATCTAAAGGAGTTTGGCTATCACCAGGTTAAGTCAGTAATGGTTCCTTGAAGTTTGATTTAACAATCAGGAAAACCTGGATTTTGGTAAATTTGCGAAATTTAATTTTGTGTTTAAATTACAAAGTTAAATCTACTACGCAGTTACCAAATGCAAGTGCTTGTAACACTTGTCAGCCCGTGATGGCAGCACCAGCTGACTTAGAGAAATGACATCAAGTGTCTTCCAAGAGAAGCTACAGCTGAGGGCCCACTGTCAGTGACCAGCTCTGTCCCAGCACACAAAACCACCTGAAGGACCAGGGGCTTCCTTGATGGAAAAAAGCCAGACTGGATTCAGACAACTCTTCCACCTCTCAGACAACATCTGGCTGCAGGTAAACTCCAGTGACATAATGCAATGCAATAAACCTTGTTTGCAACATCTTGAAGGAACAATGCCTTCACTAATGATATTTTAATGAGGAAATGCATACCCTAATTACTGTTGTCTTCTAGCAAGTCTAAAAAAAAAATCCTGCGCCCAGGAAATGCAATGTTTAGTGGCATTTTTCTGTGGTTTGCTTTTTCTGTCAGCTTTGGGTTGGAGTTCTTGTCCTCATTCTTGGTGGAGCAGGCAGGACTAAGCAGGAAAGCCACAGAAACAGCTTCAGCCAAGAGGAAAAGGGAGATTACTGCTGAATAAGATCATATCTTCCTTTTTTATTTTGTGTAAGTGTTTTCTTAATTTGCAGCTGATATTTTAAGGAAGAGACACATAAAGTACTTAGCTATTATTAGAGGAATTGAGCAATATAATATGATCCTGTTTATGCCCTAATAGCAAGGAGTGATGGACCAGTTTGCCACAGACAGCATTTTATTACTGCAGGGCCACATATGCTGGGAGTTGCAGTGACCTTACACTCAGAGGTTCCCATCTTATTTTCTACTGCTAAGTGTTGCTTTCTTTCCATTTCTGGAGGGGAAGAAGGTCACTTCTCACTATTACTGTTCCATTAACTTACACTACAGCATACACATTCTTAATCCAATAGCACCTTACATTGTGCCTTTTAACTCAATAGTGCATTATTTCCTCAAGTCTTGCCTACACTGACCAAATTAATACCTGAAGTTCTGCAGTTACCAAGAGCAGAGCAGTGAAAATGTTTAATAAGAGTACTGGGGGGCTGAGACACTGGTACAAACCTATTTTTCTTTCCACCTTTGCAGTTGTTAACACTGAGTGATGGGCTCCCACACATCTGCAGATCTGCAAGCACTGGGGCTGTATTCTCATTCACACTCAGCATCAATGAGAACCAGACCCAACATGCCATTTTTCATGACTTACTGAATAATGCTCATGCCTTGCAACATTTCTCAATGCACAACAGACAACAAGACAAAACTTGCATTTTAGCAATGCTGCATTTTATAAATATCACTGTTTGGTCAAGGTGTTCTTTGGAGCCAATGGGCTTACATGGCAATACATGGGCATACATGGGCATACATGGGAATACATGGGAATACATGGTAACCCTGCCTCACACATTGCTGGGACTCACTTTGGATCAACTTTTACCCTACTAAATAGTGACTTTGCTCACCTGAAAGAAGAAACACAGCCCTTTCTTGTGATTCATGGATGCACTGGAGCCCTTCAGCAACACTGTCAATAGGACTTTAGCTAGCAATTGGTCTAGGTGCAAAAAGTGGCTCCAGTTCAACTTGTTCTGCCATTTCTGATTTATCTTCTTTAATAAATAAATAAATAAATAAGAGCAGGGATGTTTTATTTAAGACTCTGATTCTAGACATATCAATGCATTAACACACATCCCTACAGATTCAGCCTTTTCTGATTGAATTCTGGATCATTTTTACTCAGCGAGTGGAACCGGAAAAGTCCAGGATGCCAAGAGAATAATATACTACAAGCTGGTGTTATGATGACATGCTTCAAATAATCCCCTGCCAAAATGAAATTTAATTATAGCCATTGTTTGTATTATTCAAACAACTATTGACAGTAAATCTATCTAGCACAGCGTTTCCTCTTTGTATTCATTGCAGCCTTTAGACTGGAAGGGCAAAAAAAAGAAAACTAAGAGAAAGGAAATGTTTCCCCCCCTTCCTCCTTCCCTGGTATCAGGCTACACGAGGCCACTGAAGCCCAGTTGATTTCCCAAGTCCAATTATTTCGCAGTACACAATCCTCCCGACCAGCACAGCTCACCTGGGGACTCCGGCTGCCTAAACACGCTGCACTTAATGGAGTCCCTGAAGTTGGCTCCATTTCATTGCTTCCAACTAATAGGCTGTGATATTTTTTTCCCCAAATAGACCACAGCTCTTTCCCACTCCCCTTGCCCATCCTCCCCACAAAATCCAAGTGGCTAACGAGGCACTGGGAGACTGCCAGCCCCTCTGCAGTGCTGTGCCTTCACTCCCACCTACTGACTGCAGGTGTGAGCACCACAGCCCTCACCTGCCACCCCTCCCAAGTCTCCTCCCAGGCTCATGTTTGGTAAGAGCCACAGAGAGACAAAGAAAGAACAGAGTCTTGCAGCTGGTGCCTGCTGCCATGAATGCTCCTAGCCCCCTTCATGTCTAAAGCCTAAGAAAAATCGCTCTTTCTTATGATGTTGGTGATTTTAATGTAATCTGGTCTATGTTTTCTTTTCTTTCAATCTGTTGTTTATATGCATGTGCAACAGGCCAGGTCTCCAGCAAGAGAAAGAAAACTGCAACTTCAGAAAAGACAATTATGTGAATTGTTCACCAAAATGTGATCTTCTGCCTCCCTTTTCTCCTAAATCCCGTCACATTTGGGTTTCTGCACCGTCTCCCTCTGGGTGACTGTCTCAGCCAGGCAATGTCCAGTTACACAGCACCTGTTCTCCACACATCATCTCCAAAGGAATGCAGGAACCAAACACCAAAGCTGCCAATGCTTGCAAGGGTTGAGGTTCAAAAGCAGGAGGATTTTGAGGGGCAGGTGGAGGGCAATATTGCAGTGACATTTAAAAGGCCCTGCACAGCAGCTGGAGACAGCACTGCTCCCTGAGGAGCCCAGGCAGGGCAGAGCTGAGCTGCCCTTCCATCTGGCACTGCAATTCCCTTGCTCTGGGGCAGGCTGCAGTGGCAGATCTCTTCCAGTCATCCACAGAAAGCGAAACACAAACTTTCTCTTTTGATCCCCCCTCCTAAAAACCAATTCTGAGGTTATCTGGAGTGTAAAACGATGAAGTGAGGGCGAAGATCTCCACAAGCCTTCCCAGGGAAGGAATGACCCAAAGGCTGGTGCCAGAGCCCCTGGGGACAGGAGCTGAGCTGGTGTGGCCAGAGAGGAGAAGCAGGTCCTGTCCTGGGAGAGCCAGGGCAGCAATGACCTCTGAGCCCTGGGAGCCTGAGGAACCTGTCTGAGCCTGGAGCCAGGGCAGGGGGCAGACTGCACACTGCCTGAGGTCCTTCAACCTGAATTATTTGATAATTCTCCAATTCCTGAAAGCAGCAGAGTACACCTGCACTGACTGTATGTAAAAACAGCAACCAACAGCATCTCAAGGCTGCCTTGGAGGAGGTGCAAGGGCTGGGTGGGCACGAAAGGCCACAAGGGCACAGCCAGCCCTGTTAGGAAGGGCTTGGATTTTGCAAAATCAGCTCCCAAGTAGGAATCTCCCTGAAAACTCAAGGTCTGAGGGGAAATGGAAGGCACCAGCCTGCTCCTCCCGTGCCCTGCAGTTTTCGGGGTCACTGTGCCAGGAGGACATGCCAGGCAGTGCCCTGATCCCAAGTAAAGCTGGCACAGGAACTCCAGAGCCCCTGAGGATCCCTCTCCTCACTGCCAGGCAGCTGCCTCTGAGCCCTGCTACCATTGCACCACTGCAAGACAATATCAAGCATTTTAAAAGGAAAGGAGGAATATTTTTATGGTCAGGCTTTAACTACAGTGATGGCTTAAGGTATTTTTTCTGTCCATTAAATTACATAAATATTTTTCATAGCAATAAATAAGCACAGAAAAGTGAAAAATCACACTTTCTTCCTGACCCATCCTGGGTCACTACTCATCTGATTATCTACTAAAATTTCTGCTTTAATAATCTATTGTGAAAAAAAAGTTAAACACTTCCATTTCCTATTTAAAATACAGGCAAAATACTTAAAATCATCAGGATTGTACCATGTGAGAGCTTGCCTACACCAGATCTGAGCAAATAAACAAAGTTCTGGAAATGGAAGAACTCAAACTGAAGCAATAAAGAAAACTAAACCACTAATGCATTGATTCAGCCTAGAACAGCTGTTTCCTGTGTTTTCCCCTCAGTGAAAGACAAAATTCAGCTGAGAGAGGGCCGGTGTTGAGCTGGAGGTAACAGGAGGTATCACAGCTCTCAGTACTCCAGACACCTTCACTGGTGGGTGTCTCCCTGGGATAAATAAATAAATGGAACATCACATCTTACACAGCCTGGAAGCTGTCTGGGTACAGTAATTACCTCTCCTAAACAGCACTGAATACAGTGGGGCTTTATGTTTCTTCAGCTTTTAAAGAGCTACAAGGGAGGATAAAGGGGCAGGAAAAGGGCCCATCCCCAGTGCTGGAGGCAGTGCAAAAGGGGGAGAAAGGGCTGGAGGGCAACTGGGTCGGATGTGTCCTATCCCCTTCCTGCTGATTAAAGCAAAGGACCTCAGCAGATAATTTTCTGGACCCATTCAGTCTGTTTCTGGGGTTTTTTTGTAAAGGTTTTGTGGCTAAGAAGCATTCAAAAACAAACCAAAGCAAAAAAACTTTAGACAACCCAGTTTTTGTGGGTTTTTTGTTTGTTTAACTTTTTTATCTGTCTGTGTGGGACAACTTTCTACCATCCTCAAAAGACTTTCAAATGACTGCTAGAAAAGAGGAACAGGCCAACCACCCTTCTAACAAAAACATAAATGCTTAGCTCTTAACAATATCCAATGCAGAGCCACAGGAACAAGCAGTGAATATTAACAGAATCATAAAAACAAGGAATGGTTTGAGTGGAAGGGGACCTTAAATAACACCCAGTCCCCCCCCTGCCATGGGCAGGGACACCTTCCACTAGCCCAGATTGCTCCAAGCCCTGTCCAACCTGGCCTTGGACACTTCCAGGGATCCAGGGGCAGCCACAGCTTCTCTGGGCACCCT
>JAWWEE010000048.1:9636954-9659344 GCA_035221455.1 Xenops minutus | reverse complement strand
TGGAACTGTGTCACCCCAAGCTCCCACCAGGCTCTGGGACAGGAGACAGAACTGCCCCTCTCCCGGAGCCACGGGTGGGCAGGAAATTGCACCGGGGGCTTTGAATTTCTCAGGACAGAGAGAAAATTCCTCTGATGTGGCAAAACCACGGCGAGGGGTTTTGCTATGGAAATGAGGAGCCCTGTCCCGCAGGGCTGGTGGCTCCCGGGATCCTGCTGGGGTCTGCCTTTGTCCTTGCTGGCATCTGCCTGGAGGCTGCCAGGACCGAGTCCCACCGGCGCCTGCAGGTCAGGAACAACAAGCCCCTTGCAGGAAACTGGGAAATAAAGGAAAGCAGGAAAGGACAATTTGACATCCAGGAATGGAAATGACTCAGGGGGCATAAAATGCAGGGAAGATGAGGGAGAGGAGGGTCCTGGCCCTGTTTCCAGGAAAGCTTTTCCCCGCCCCAAATTCCTAAGAAGGGGCTTTGTGAAGGTGCCTGTGGCATCACCTCCCTGGGTGTCTGATTGACTGGGAGCTGCGGCAGGAATTCCTGGGAGCAGGGATGTGTCCGGGGTTATCCCGGTGCTGGATGTGGGATGTCCCAGCTGTAGAAGAGGAGAAAACCCAGGAGAAGGTGGTGGAGAGGCTGGGAAGGAGGAGGAGCATCCCAGCCTTCTGTGACCCTCACCTGGATGCCCAGCATCCCCCTCCCCAAAAAAAGAGGAGTCTCAGGGCTCTGACCTCAGGACAGACACCCAAGGCATGGAGAAACCAGAGCAAAGGGACGGTGGGAGCAGTGCTGAAGTCATGTCTTAGGGATGGCTGCCTCTTTTGGATGGGATCCCCTCCTTGCTCCAGCTGTGCCCCCACCGAGGCTGCTTGGGTTTCCCCCTGGCTGGGGAGGGATCCTTCCTCTCCTTCCTCTCCCACTGAGGAAGAGCTGTATCAGCCACCTGCTCACAAAGCAGCAACAGGAGGGAGGGGATTGGGCACAACCAGGAACATCCCAAACCTCCCTGTGCCTTCCCCGGTCACGTCGAGGAGCGTTCCCTGTTGGGGTTTTGGGAATGGAGCTCACCCTGTTACACAGCAGCACCACAGGCCACACAACCCCACGGGGGGGATCAGCCCTGGGGACCCCAAAATGACAGGGCAGAGGAGTCGGGCTCAGGGCTGGCAGCTCGTGGGGGTGTCTCAGGGAGGACAGGATTCCTCTGGCTGGGATGCTGGCAGGAGAGGAGGGGTTGGGGCACTGCCCATGGGGCTGCAGTGTCCTGGTTCCCTTGGGGGCAGCCTGGGGAATCCTGGCCCTGGGAAACAGCATTTGTGTGATTCCTGAACTCCAACTCTCCTTCCCAGCGGGGTGCACTTTGAATGCAGAGTTTGGGACAGAAGCAGGTACCTGGAGGGAGCTTTATCGGGAATATTGCCATGGAGAGGTTTTTGGGGGATTCAGCACCCAGGGTGGTCAGTGTCACCACTGTCACCATTGTCACCATCACGCCGGGACTTGTGCTGAGGCTGCAAACGCCCTCTCCATCGCAGGCACCTTCCTCTGCCCGCAGCGTCCCAGCTCTCGGCGCAGCCGAGGCATTTTGGCAGCCGCCAAGACAAGGCGAGGTGATCTCATCCCACGGGTATTTTCTTGGCTCATTGTCTCGCTCCAACGCCTCGGCGATAAGGCGCTGAGGTCAGGGGGAGGGTTTGGCATTGCCGAGCCGTGTGTCACCCCGCCGAGCCTGGGACGAGGCACCTGCCCTTGCACAGCTCCCCATCCCTACCCCAGCCGGGCCAGCCCCCCACGGGATGCTCCACCCGGGCACAGGATCCCTGCAGGCAGCCCCTGCCATGCCCCCACTGCTCTCCGTGGGGCTGGCTGCTATTTCACCTTCTCCAGGGGAAAATGAAAAGTCGGAGGCTTTTCTTACCTCCAGCGTTAGAAAGAAGAAGAGGAAACTCTTCAGATCATTTTCCAAAGAGTGTTATCAGCCCAGGAGGGGTTTCCTGCTGCCAAAAATAGAGCAGTGTGAAGATAGGAAGGGAAGCAGGATGACACGGGAATAGATAAGGCCAGTGGATGAGCTGGGAGAGAAACCCTGGCTGGGGGGAGTGGGGCTGGCTCCACTGGGGCTCGGGGTGGGAGACCTGTCCTCTTGGGAAAGAGCCTCAGCTGGCTCCTTTCAGAGGTGCTGCTGCTGGGCTTGGCATGTTGGAGGGGTGCATCATCCATCCATCCATCCATCCATCCATCCATCCATCCATCCACCCACCCACCCATCCATCCATCCATCCATCCATCCATCCATCCATCCATCCATCCATCCATCCATCCACTCTCTGATCCATATGTGCTACAAGTTCTGTGTGTTACTCAGCCCACTGATGCCCATTTACTTCTATACTTCTTGCTTTTTACGTCCCCAAACCAGATTTTGTTTAATGGGCACAGTCATGACCTCTTACTTGAACCATGGAGAGCCAAGGGGGCAGTTTTACCCCAACATTCTGTGTAAGAACAGACCATTTCAGAGCACTTGGCAATGATGACTTTCCAGATCCCTGTTAGACTGTCACCAGCTCTGGTTTCAGTGCTGACAGGCACAGGGACCAGCCTGTGGCCTCAGGGGCTCTGTGCCAACCTCAGCCCTGGACCTGTGAGGAGTTCTTGTTTCTGGCATAAGGGAAGGTCAGGAGAGGCAGGAAAGCAAAGGCAAATCCCACTTTTAATGAGATTCTCTGGAAAGGGGAGAGAAGACAAATACTATCCCATTTAACCCAGAGTGCTGATATCCAACTTCCTCAGGACTTTGCTTGGCCTCTGGTTGACTTTGAGATCTATAACTTCCTGGAAGAATACTTAAGTCAGAAGATAAAATGAATCATATGATGGAACAAAAAGCAAACTGGCCAGACAGAAAAATTCTAAGAGCAATGCAGCTTCTCCATCTGCTTTAGTGGGGGGAAACACAACCCCAAAGTAGCTTCTGGAGAGTTCCACTTGCTTCACATCCACAGGATGGCTGCTCCTCTTGTGCAAGGGAGATGCAAGATGGGATGAGACCTCTTGGGAATACCTAAAGAGGTGAAGCAGCCTAAAGAAGACCAGGGTGACTGCACTTGCTTGAATGAAGTCATGGGGCCCACCATCCTTTTCTCCTCCATGCAGACCACTAACATGACAGCCAGCAAACATTACTGAAGTAAATAAATGTCTTGAAGGAGGAAATATCAGTATTCATGGCTGGGCTTTGAGATGCTTCCCACTGCTTACATAAAGGAGCCCTGTTATTTCAGCGTTCGATATAAGCCCAGAATAAATATTTAATAATTTGGTTGCATAAATAATGATTTGAAGGTTGAGCTATTGGCTTAAAACTATAATACTATTTTAAGCCGTTTAACTGCCCAGCCAGATAAATTATTCAAGACTTGAAAGTCATCCTGTGGTCTCTGTACAAGGAGAAAACTAGGAAGTTGTAACAATAATGACAAAAGCAGGGCAAGATCAATCAAACCACATGATCTCTAACACAAACAAGCAGCAATTAAGCAGCAATCAAGACCAATCTGACTGGGGTTGATGTCCTTTTATGCCAATACTCTCAGTCCAGAGAGCAAAACTTAATAATGTTTTGCAATTTATCAAGGGAACCATAAGTCTGCTCTCAGTGACTTGGCCAAGAGGCTATTATGATAGTATTTCTCTATAATTTAATAATGTAAAGGGGGGGAGAGCGAGTAAAAGCATTTTGACACATAACTCATGTCTATACATATTGTATTTTCCTCTTGCTTGAATGATAGAAGCAAAAGTCATAACAATATACCTCAGGACCAATTTGTTAGCAGGAGAGGGGAGCCGAAGGATCTGGCAAAGAAAATCTATTTGAAGCATCTGAATTCATTAGCAGCTGACACTGATGTGGAGATGAGTTTAGTCATCACAAATAACTCAGGAGGAAAGCAAAGGGAGGAACTATTGTTTAAGTTGTTTAAATCTGGATTAGGAACTACCAGGAAAAGGAACGCTGAAAAATTGCATCCTTAAACCACAGTTTGATTTCACGTCTTCAATCTTGTTTCATTTTTGCCCTGGACTAGTGGAATAAGAGCTGCAGCTGGCTTGAAAAATGCAGAATGCCTCAAACTGCCAATACCCCCAGGTTCTTGTTGGGTTTTGGCTTTGCTCCCCATTATTACTGGAACTTTTTTCTTTTTGCTTATCTCTCATCCTAAGAAATAATGTCAAATATATTGCTGCACTGTGCTTTCACCTTGGAATACTTTTTACCAATTGAAATAATGAATCCTCCTGCTTGCAAATGTCAAAAAAACCCTCCTGATAAGTCTTGTAGTCTGTCCCTTCTCAAGAGACCAACGGTGATTTAATGTTTGATGATCTGATGAGCTGGTTGCCTCAGTCCAAGTCCAGAACCAGCTTCATTTCCAGAAAATCCTTCTGGCAGCCAGTGCTATCAGTGCCTGTGTTGGCAGCCTGAGCAGACAGGTGGGATTTAGGGTGAGATCCATCACCCCCAAGCATCATGGGGGGACAACGTCATGATTGCCACTGACTTCAAGGGATGCAGAAGGGAGCTAGGTGTCTGCTATAAATCCTTGATAGACTATTTCTGTACCTTATACTGATAAAACCCCCTCAATTTAAGTTGTCTTTCAAATTGTACTAAGCTTACCCATCTTGAAAATATAGTCATACACCAGGTTTTATTATTGTTTTAAGATAAGTGCAAAAAAAATCTATAATACAGGACTACTATCAAATTATGGTTACTTGAATTAATCCTCATTCTGGCATTTCATAATTTGTAAAGTGCTTATTCAGAAAAAGGTCAAAAATCACTTGGAAAAATATGTTAATAGCTCTCTAAGTAATGTTTAGACTTACTGAATAAATGTTCACACTTAAGTCACGTATAACAAGCATTACAAACTGTATTATAACTCGTGCTCTTCACACTGGAGAGCTGTGTGTGCATACATGTTACAGCCTCCCCATAAGACAGCACTTAAACACTTAGTTAAATTCATCTCAGCTGAGGAAGAAAATAGCATATCTTTGCTGTTATGCCAGAAATATATTCAATGTATGTTCTCATAAAGAGGAATATTCACCTGAATCAGGGCCTGGAGGAGCCCATTATTGTTCATCTCTATGATTAAAAAACCTGTCAGCAATGATAACCCAAATAACTGTCAAAACCCCCTCAACTTCCCCAAGACTCAATCCTAAAAAAAATAATTAAAAAAGAAATGCAGCTGTAAATAATTGGAAATGAAGGAAGACAAAGCCCGTGCTGATGGATCTACATGGAACCCCTTCTATGCTTTGAAATATTTGGGCTTTAAAATGACCCACAAGACTTAAAAATTAAGTATCAGCATGTGAAAATGTACCATATTACAGTTTAAATCAACCATTATACAGGCTCAGCAAGCAGCAGCACGCTCCTTCCATGCACTAAAAAACGTCAACTTCTCCTTGGTGAATAATAATTCGTGAAATAAAGCAGGCATGCAAAATATGGGTGGCAGGCAGCAAATGCTGAGATTTGGGGCACCAAGGTGTTTTAAAATTGTTTTTCACTTTTGCATCCAGCATCCCCTGAAATCTCAACAGATCAAAGTTTTGCAGACAAGGAAGAAAAAAAGCCTACAAAATTAATAACTATTTAAGTATTCTGTTTCATCATGATAACAAACAGATGGTTTTAATATTCTAGAGGCTAATTTCTGAACAATTAAAAACACAGCAAGACATTAACATCTAATGAAACATTTTAACTACCAGTATATGCATCTGCCATTAATTTCCACACAGTAAGGTCTTGGTTCTCTTCAATCTGTTCTTTATTAAGGAAAGTTTTTCCACTCTGAATTTAGTGAAGTAGAGAATTAACAACTGTTTTCAATCAGCAATCAGCATGATATTTCGCCAGTGTGCATTGAAACCGTCCACGCTATCAGACATAAATTTACTCCTATGATGGCTTTGATCTGCACACTGAGTGGAGATGTTAGAAGGGAACTCATTTTCTATTTCCATTTTCATTTGGAACATATGAATTAACCCCTCACAGATCTCATGTCCCTTTCTATCTGCTTTAGACAAAGGACACCTACTTAAAATGTTGGGGCTTACACATTACTCACAGCCCAGCCAAAAACAAACTCATTTTTTCGAAACCAACGAGAACATTCTCATGCAAACCATATGGAAATTAAACTCTTCAAAGGCAAGGAGAATCCTATATTTATGAGCTTCTAATTGATATTTCCTTTGCTCATCTGTGCTGAGAACACAGGGCAGTATTCATCAAAGTGCTACCCATGCAAACACTGGTTGCTAAAAGAGAAAAGTCTTGATGCCACAATCACCGAGCTAATTCCAGTGTTCCCGTATCAGACACGCAGCTCGGAACTGCTGACGAATTTTTGGTGGGTCTTCACCAATTTGGCAGGTTATGACTCAAATGAAGCCGAGCCAAGCCCTCCCCTTGGCTCCCAGGGTAAGGTGAGAGGCTGATGGTATTCAGTGTTTGTTGTCATCGCCTGGCTACTGTATGAATGGAGCCAGGACAGAAATTCCTCGGGGAACGGCTCCAACACCTCCCTGGAGGGCTGGAATAGCACACTCCCTGTGCCTTACAGTGTCCCTGCCTCTCAAAAGGGTTAAGTGAGCAAGGAACTGGGAATGATCTTAACAGAAACCACATTCTGTCCAGGTTCCTGTTTTGCTTTTAATCATGTAATTTATGTAAACATGGAATTGCAAGGCTAAACTAATAAACATTGAAAAAAGCCCTGAGAAAACAGAGATTTAGGGAAGGAGCCAGCTGCAGGACTCTGCCTGCTGGATTCACTCTGTGGTGTTCAGGGGGGGTTCAGGGTGCACCCAGAAGTGCCTGTACTCCAGCTATGGAGAGTAAGAGACCCACACTGGAGTCAGGAGAAAAGGGCCAGGAACCTGGGTCTTCTACCTGCCCACTGCTGCCCTGCAGACAGGGAATCAGCTGCTCCATCTGCCTCCCTCTGATTTATTCCAGAAATAACATGCTGGGCTCAACATTCTTCCAACAATAGCTATGCATTTCCATAGAATTTTCCATAACAGACCACCTACAACAAAAACACATCCTCTTGTGCCCTGCTCTGTGTGCCTGTAGCCTTCTCAAAGGCTCAGCCTGATCTTTGCCTCAGTACTTGATTTTTAACTTTACTTAAACAGGTTATTAGAGGTTAAGGGCCAGATCCAGAGAGACTGAGAACACCCACAAACCTATTTGGAATTTGGGGTTCCAAAGCCTGGAACCAGAACAGTAGTGAGGTAGGAAAGGACACGAGAGATTAATCACTCCACTTCAAGCACTGTCATCACTGTGAATTCCAGGCTTAGGGCTGGGAGCTCCTGATGTGCCGTGCAGAGGCAGGGCTGGAACTCACTGAAAGACAGTGGGCTGGGGGCTCATTTGATACCCTCTTTTGGGGCAGTGAAAGATGGCTGCAGGGGGGTCCCAGGAGAGGCCAGATGGGATTTCAAGAGACCTTTCCAGCCAGTCATATATGGTTCAGAGAAATGTGCACACTGAAATGACTGCACTGGGAGTTTGCCATGTAACCATTAGCTCTATAACCACCATTAATATACCTCGGGGGCTTTGCCTTATTTTTATATGTCAGACAGTTTCTGACTAGCACTGTATTTAGTGAGGAGAGCACAATATTAAAATGTGACTTTCATACTTTTTATGCTCCAAGTGCCTGGATCTACTCTTGGCACACTACAAAAATAATACTTTTATGATTCAGTTTTTCCATGAAATATTTATAATACAAGTATTGAGTATGGAAGTGCCAGAATATTACGATTGCTGCACTTGAATTCCTGGAGATTGGGAGCTTTTGTTTGGTCTAGCGGCGTGAAGGAAAAGCGTCCTGCTAAACATCTGTCTCTCACTGGGGAACCACATGGGAAATAAAGACTTTGGGGCAGCACTGCCTCAAGTATTTGAGTCCCCAGCTTACCTCCTGCAGTCTGGGAGCACAAAGGAGCCTCAGCATGCCAAAATCCCAGAAAAGCAGAGGAAGGTGCAGACCCACAGCCCAGAACTGTACCTGCATCCCTCCTGACACTCAGCCAGGCAGGTAACCCAGCCCCACCTTGCCAAAGACCCCCAGTGACCCCTGGCAGTGCTGCAGGTGAGTCAGTGCAGTGTTTCACTGCCCCTGCTTGGGAAAAGCCACCTCCAACCTGCACTGCATCTCCTGCGTGCAGTGTGTCCCTGTCCCTCCTCTGCAGGACATGCAGAACAGATTCCTCCCCTCCTCTCTGCAGCCTTCCCGTGTTTGAGGACTGTTATCGGCCTCTCCACTCCATTTCCTCCTTTTAAAACTAAATTGCCCCAATTCTTTCCAGCCTCTCTTGCAGGCCATGCTTTTAGACTTTCTCCATGTACTGCACATCTTTCTCGCACCGATTATTTCCTATTCTGAAGGGAAGCACCTGCAATATCCATTAGGAAACAGAGAATCATACAAATCATCCAGAGATGAAATGTGGATTAAATAAAGTACACAAGGATGAAATGTGCACTGAAAGCTGCAGTCTGTGTTTAGCCAAGTCACTGGTCAGGCGGGTTCACTTCTGGGTGTCAGTCTTGAGACACCTGAAAAGTGAAGTGATCACCTGAAGTGTTCACAGCACAAACTGTTTGAATTTATGCCATTCTGCCCCTCTTGAAAGTGCTGTTAACTTCTTGTGTAAATAATACTAGATCTGTAAAAGATATTTCCTGAACAAAAGAAAAATGGCTACAAGTATATATACAGCTTATGGAAGAGCTGTTCAGGAGTGGCTTTGTTAAGTTCACTGCAGCTTGATTTAGATCTCCCCTCATTCAAAACCTTACATGGTCTTCTGCTAAATATTAAGAGCTTTCAGCAGAAATTTTCTTTCTTAACAGTTTGTTTTCTGACTTGGAGCTGCAGGGACAAAGTGTAGCTCCTCATGGCGCTTCCACAGCTGGAACTCATCTGCTGTAAGAAGCTGTTGTTGAAGTGATCTGGAGCAACACTTCTCAAATCCATTTTAACAGCTTTCAAAGATTGCTCAAAGATGCCCAACAGCCCTGTGTTCCCTCACTGCTGCCTTTAGTTACAGCAGGAGCAGTGGATTAAATTAAAACTTAATTTGCTGTTAAGCATCCTGGTTAAGCAATCTGGAGCTGCAAAGGTTTTTCTGGTGTTCATAAACTCACTTTACAACAACTAAGACAAGGGATGATAAGAGGAGGTGCTGACATTCCTGTGAGAGGCTCAAGCCTGGCTTTGGGAGCTCTCCATGAGCTCCAGAGGCACGGGAGGAGCTGCTGGGTGGGTGAGGCTCCAGCAGTCCCTTCCCTTTCAGCCCCCGAAATGCCAGGCTGCCAAGCCCTGGCACCCCCAGCCAACCATGGCAACAGCTGCCTGGCTCTGGAGTAATAAACTGAACCAATTTAATAGCTTTTATTGTTCTGCTGTGTTGTTTGAGTGCAACCACTTCTTTCCTCCCAGGACTCCTGAGCCCGCAAGGGCAGCAATGAGAGAAGATCTCATTTACCTAAAAGCGCTTATAAATTTTTAATTTGCTTTAACAAGTAAATTAACAAGTCCCTCATTCAGGCAAGTTTTATGGCCTCTTGCCACTTGGGGAGGGCCATAAAAGTTTTATAGATAATCCAGAGCTACCGAGATTGCTCATAATAAATTGTCTGTTTCCTGTTATTTTATCAAACCATTGGGCTTCTAATGACTTAAAGTCACAGCTTCTTTATATCTCAGCTTTTTATGAGCCTGTATTTATAAACTGTAAAGAATATCTTAAATTATACTGGGCTCCTGCTAATCATTACAAAGCCAGTTTTTTATTGGAGACAACCTTTTTGCTCACGCCCACCTAATAAACTTTAAGAGATTTAAGGGGAAAAAAAATCTTTTTGGAGATAACTGATTGCACATTCTATTTTAAGATGTTGCTTTAGCCAAAGTTTCATTAAGGAATACTTTGAAGTGCCTGGGACTCTCTGCTCTGATTTCTAACAGTTCTTGGAAAAGTTCTCAGGACACTCGGCACTAAAGGCACCATTTGCAAGCCTGGGAGGAGGCAGCACTTAGGGGAAAAACAGCATCTCTTCCCACAGAGAAAATGCTTCCTGCAAGGGCAGCCTCCCTCTGGAGCAGCCCTGGGGATGCCCAGACAGAACCTGAACACCCAGCTGTCCTCCCCACGTGCTGCTGGGAGCAGTGACACCGAAATCTGTGCTGGACCCACGGCGTGTTCAAACCACAGCCCCAGCAACACCCCAGCACCTTCTCCACTGAAGTCACCATGCTGTGCCAAGTGTTCACAATGCCCAGCCTTGTCCCCTGCGTAAAAATGATAAGCCACAGAACCATTTGGGTTGGGAAAGACCTCTAAAATCATTGAATCCCCAAGTGCCACGCCTGCACATCTGTTCAATCCCTCCAGGGGTGGGGACTCCCCAGCTGTGCCAGGGGAAAACCCTTTCAGTGAAAACATTTTTCCTGATATCCAACCTAAACCTCCCCTGCTGCAACCCGAGGCCATTTCCTTCTGTCCTGTCACTTGTTATGTGGGAGAAGAGCCCGACCCCATCCAAAAAGGGAGAGAAGGCACCAAAGGCCATAAGAGTTCTGTGGAAATTTGGGGGTTACCTCACTGACTGCACAGAGCACAGGGAGAGCAGATTCCTAACAGAGATGAACCCCTTCACTGGGATGAACTCACCATCTTTCCCTTAATTTCTGACACAGGAATTCCATTACAAAACTATAGGGAGAATCACTGGGATGATGTTTACTGATGGACATATTTGGGGTGGAGGGGAAAAGAGAAGTGAATGAATAAAGCTGTGGATTCTGTCCTCCAGAGAGCTGAAAACTGTGACTGGATTAAAACCTCTGAAGTTTAAGTTCTTACAAAGGTACAAGAAATGGGTACTGGGTTAATAATATAGCACTGGTGAAAATAATCAGTATTTTCTGTAAATACACAGAGCTATGAAAGCCTAAAACACCTTCAACTAAACAGGGAACATGGAACTTGCCTTAAACATTCCCCATTATCTTTCTGTGAAAGGCAAATCTGTGGAACTGGAAGCTCCATTTACACTGAAAGAGAAATACACTGCAAGATAAGAGTATCATCCTCCACTCACCAGAGCTTTCCTGCTAAATGGGAAATTCCAGCAGGATAGGCAACTTGTAAAAGCTCAGGATGCAATTTTTCAGAGAGATGCAAGAGCTGGTGCTAAATCCTGGAATATGCCCATTATCTGAAGCACTGAAAGTGCTTGAAGTTTTATTTATTGATTTTTCAGTTTGAAAGTGCCATAGATTCATATCTCACAATACCAGCCCAGATTAAGATCCATTGTGTAATTACAACTGTGCTCATGTACTTTCATTCTTCGGTGTTATGGTTACAGGCCAGTAAAAATAGACTGTTAAAGAGGCTGACCCTGTTGTTCAGACATCGTTGTACATTAAAGAAGAACTTGTTCAACTGAGTCTGGCAATAACTGTAAGTACAGTGGAAACAAAATAAGGAAAACAAGCCACAAACCCCCTCACCAAATGACAATTATCTTGTGTTTCCTCACAGAGATATAAGTACATCCACAAGTGCAGGCACAGGCCATACACCAAATTCATGTTCTGCTCCTGCAAGTTCAGAAATTCTTGAGATGGAATGGAAACAACTGCAGAGCACCCCAGGGATCACATTTTTCCAATTTTCTGGAGTCCTTTTGGATGAAAGTCTTAACTTACTTGAGGAGCAGACCTTAACTGTGTATGTATAAACTGCATTAAAACAAAGGTTCTTTTCTGCCTGCCACAGAAAATCTGAAGTCCCACCCATCTGTACTCACTAAAGATGCATCTCCCTGCATCAAACATTAACCATTGCCTCATCCCTCAGTAGAAAGTCTTAAGGAAACAAGGACAGCCATACAAAGGCAACAAAGACACAATATACAAAGAACCTTTTATTTTAAGAGGCCTCCGGCCCCAAATCCTGTTATCTGCTCCCAAAGAGAAGGGATGTGAAATACAATTTCTGCTGACAAAAGCCACATATATTATTGTCACCAATATTTACTAAGAAAGGACAAAAGGACCCTAGCTCAGAGAAAAGGATTATTTTCTGTCCCCCACAGCTCTACCAACAGTGACCATAGATGTTCTGCCCCATCTGAAATCTCCTCATGGATATAAATGGATATAGAAGTGAGAAAGAAGAAATGCAGCAGAAGCCCCTTTTTTTCCAGAAGTCTCTGGAAAAACGCTGATTGCATCTGATCTCCAGACTTTCTGTGACAAGAGTTACAAGTCTTTCTGACTCTGAAGAGCATCCAAACAGTCAGAAACTTGTCTTGAGGGAATTGCTGTGCTTTCAAGATTCATCTGCTCGAGCCCTGGCTGTGGCTCTTATTTCTCTATAAACACACACACGTTACTTTTCCAACCAAATCCTTGCAAAAACACTTGCCTGCCTTTGCTACAAGACAGAAGATATTTCCATTAAACTAAGCAAACTCATCTCTGGTGCACCTAAGGCCTGCAGAGCTCCTAAGTTTCAGTTCACATTTCAGGTTAATCTTTTCCTTTCCTAAAGAACAGAACATCCTCTTTCCTGCTCTCCCCGAGGGCTCAGTATTTGCAACATCAAACAGAACACACAAACCATCGCGCCCCCTCCAAAAGCCCATTATACTGTCAGCCAGCTTCCTAACTGCAACCAGGGGAGAAAGCTTATATACTGACTCCAGAGCTCCTTTACTGCTGGAAAGTGTCCATGATTTCTTCAAGCTACTGCTGCATTTCATTTCTCTAAAGAACTCATAATAAGACGGGCGACATTCCAAGAACCTAAAAAGAAACGCGCCCGGCTCTCGGCACTGCCCGAGTTCCCCCGCCGTGCCTTTCCATCACTGCCAAAGGCCAGAGCCACAAGGCTCTCCTGCAACACTGTCACTGACCCTCCCTAATAAATCAGGTATTAAAACACAGACACGTGAATTAGGCTGGGAGGAGAGGGGCAAATACCTGCTCCTGGTGTGTCTTGTGGTGGATGTAACATTCACCAAGCATGGGAAGAAAGGGGAGACTGGGAGGAGAGTCCTTATGGAGGCTACCATGCAACTTACTCGAGTTCAAAAGAAGTCACTGTGTATTTATGATGAGAGACCAAGGTGTTATTCCAGGAGGAAGGCCCAAGCCATGGCAGTGACTGGGCTGGGATCGGGGTCTCAGCCCCCATGGCTCAGTAAATGAACATTCTCAAGGCACAGCGTGAGCCTCGGTGGGAAGGGGCTGTTGGAGCAGCACACTGTTACTCTAATTCAGAAATTCTGAAAAAAAGGCAGCAAGAGAATATAAATCCAAACCAAGGGTGTCTGTGCAGCTCTGCTGCATTGGGAAAAAATTACTTGATCTTAGCAGGTTCTATCAGCTATTTCCTTGTCTTCTTTCATTGTGTTCGAAGCGTTCATGTCTGTTTGGGCAGAACATTCACTGGTCTCAAACCTGGGTTAACAGGAGAGGGGTCTCCTCTCTTGCTGGAGGAGCTTGTCTTCAGGGACACATTCCCAGAGAGGCACAACCTTCCTTCCCCATGGCCCATCCCAATTGCCCCTCTCCTGCCACAGAGTGTGGTGGCTTCTCTCCAGACTTAAGGCAGAGGCAACCCCTGAGCAAACCTGCAGTGAGTCCCCCAAAGCTCCCTGCAGCTCTCACCCAGAGCTCCAGACAGAGGGGCACTAAACACAACCCCCAGCCAGCCAGCACCACCTCCAGCTCTTACCCCTAATTCTTCAGTCAATGGCTCATGGTAAACCACAGCTGACAGTGGCTGCAGGTCTGGCAGCTGATATTTACAGCTGAAGTTCCATAAAGTCAGAAGGCTGTGTCAGGCTGCAGCATCCAAGTGATGGTAAGTGGAGCCCTGGACCGTGAGGAAATGGCTGGAGATTGGTTACAGCCAGGAGTAATTGATCTGTCTGAAAATACAGCCCAGGAATCACAGGATTAATGTACAAATTCCAGCTGTGTTGCATTGTTCCCTTCCCTCCAGCTCTCCAACAACAAAGACATGCCTCCTCCTCTGGAGACCAGAAAACTTTTATTAAAATCTTCATACAACTGTTGCAGTGGAGGCCCTGTTAAAAGCATCATAGGAAAAAAATGCAGGATTCATAAAGAAACCATCCTACAATTTCCTTTCGTTCTGGCATTGATTTCAAAGGGCTCCCTTAGCCAAGTGGCCTTGGCCAGCTGCCCTCTGTGTGCAGGCAGGGCTGGGGAGCAGAGCTGGGCTGGCTGCAGGAGCAGCACTGCCCGCACAGCCCGGAGAGCTCCGACACAGTGACAGGGAAACAACACAGTGGGAACGCTTCCAAACCTGCAGCTGTGCTGGCCCATTAAAAAGCTGAAACTCATTCTACTGTTCGACCTCATGCTTATCACCACATAACTATTCATCAAAGAAATTTCGGTGCAATTAATTAAATTATTCCCCTGCCTGTGCCACAGAGTCGTTATTCCAGTATCAGCTTTCACTCGCACTCTCTTAAGCTCGTGTCTCTATGCCAAGTGACATCTCCAGGGCTGTCCAGCCTCAATAAAGCTCTGCTCCTCGCCACTCACAGAGCCCATCATTCCTCTCTTTTATTGCCATTTATTTTCCACTAGGATTTTGCTGCCAGTACATTGGCAGGACTTCCAGTATATGGATGTAATGAAATCTACCACAGACACTTAACATCGGGTCAGGCTTCAGCTTGGCTCATGTGAAGCTGTAATATGATAAACAAATGCTTCCAGGAGGGGGATTTTATCTGCTCAAAACCAGAGCATGGACTTCTTTGGTACCCAGACAAGAACTAGGAGGGAGTCATTTGAAAATCCATATGATAATTAGCTTTATAGCTAAAATGTGCTCCACATGAGAAACCTGAGTTACAACACAGGCTCCTCTGGATCTGTCAGGATCAACTTCTTTATACAGAAATCCCACGCCACGGTTTGCATATTCCTCCCTTTTGTGTGTGTTTTTTGTTTGCTCGTGGCCCGTTTTGTCTCGGTTTTAACAGCAATGTTGCTATAACTCCACTGGCTCAGAGCACCAAAATGTGGGGGATTTGGTGGCTGCTTTAGGGGCCCTGAGCTGACCTACCAGCAACCTGCAAATGGACATGCCTGGATGTCAACTCTTCCTCAGCTCTTCTGGAAATTATGCAGAACCTGATGGCTCTGAACGTGGTCTGTCTGTGTTTCCTGCCACAATAATTCATGGGATGGCACCAAAGCATCGTATCTGCATCTGTCCCAGGCCAGGTCAGGACTGCTGCCCATGGGATTGCAACCTCCAAATGTGAATTACACATATTGGCAGTCACGTCCTAGGCAACTGTAAGGGACTTGAGGCTGGAGTTGAGAGATGAAAGAAATGAGATAGGAAAATAAAATGTTACTTTTAGAAAGGGAAGGAAAACAAACAAAGCTTAGAACAGTTTGTATCTGGCTATGGTAAGTCTTGCACTACCTGGCAGGCTCTACATCAATAATGAAGACATTCTATCGGAGAGGCTCCACTTCCAGTGCGAGTTAATGCACAGAAATCTCCTCCAGGCAGTGGATGTAAAACACCAAACTGCCTGATCAAAGGGGTGGCATTTTTAGCCTCGTTTGTTTTTCTGTCTAAAAGAATCTTCTCCCAGGAGAAATGGAATTCTGCTGTTCTTCCAGGGAGACAGCAAAGTTTGGTTCTGTATCAACAACTGTTCTGATGCCTTGCTGGCATCAGCTAATGCACTGGTTACAGGAACTTGTAGCATTTGAGTAAAGGCTGCAGAACCCAAGTGTTGTAAGATAATTAGAGGGAACCAGAAATGTCCTGGTGAAGGAGGCAGAACTTTGCCTGAAGAGTGTCTATCCTTAAATCTGTTTGCAAATACTTATTTATACACACACTGAAATGTGGATGCCTTGAATGAAGGCAAACAAAACCTGACTCCTTGCACATCCTCCACCTCATCCTTCTACTATTCCAATAGTCCAGGTTATCTCCAAACACGTTGCCATTTATTTTGTGGTTTTCTTGATTAAACAATCAGAGACACAGCACCATGAATTTGCAAAGTATCCATTTCCAAGTGAATTTTACAGTTGTTTGGTTGTTGTTTCCCTCAATGCCTCAGACCCAAATGCACTGAGACCCCCCAGGGCACAGCAAAGCATCAAAATGGTGCATCACGACCCCCAAGCTGGGATCCTTTCAAAAATGCATTGTAGTATCAAGATTTAACATGAGATAAAGATCAGAGATACCAAATATACAATCTGTCCTTCATTTAACTGAGAGAGGGAAGGGGAAAGTCAATACCAAAACCAGAAACAGTTCATAACAATCCCACAGGAAAGCCACTTCAAACCCTTCAGGTGCCAACCCAGGTCCAGCCAGAGCCTCCAGCTGAGGGGCTCAGCCAATGCACCAGCTCAAAGAGGCACCTGTGAGTTCCTGCACACCCCCCAACCCAGAGGTGCCCGAAGGAATTGTCTGCTCACATTTCCTGAGTTGCCAAGAACAGGATAAAATAGATCAAACTTATTACAAGAGAAGCTGCTCAGAAACATCCTTGCTGAAAACTGAAAATTCCAGTGAACATGAGACTCTTCTGCCACCTATTCAGAGAAACTTGACAAAGCAGAGTGGAAAAGCAGTAACTACCCCAGTGTGACCAGGATGGATCCTCAGCATCCCAGCTCGTCAGAGCTCAGCAGGCTCAGGTAAATTACAGCACCCAGAAAGCTGCAGCCAAATCTCACCAACACAAGGCAGGTTGTTTACAGATTTCTTCTCTTCCCCAGGCATGGCCACAAAGGCTGAACTCTCTAATGTGCTCAGGAGTGTATTTTTCATTTTAAAGATGAGGTAAGTGTACAAAAGCACAATTTATTGTCTGGAGAAAGGGCTGATTCACAGACTGATGGACAGTCCTACTGCCCTGCTCTAGGCTCACCCAGAGCCCCCAGCTCTTCAAACACATGCCATGGTCAAGTGCAACCACAGGGCCAAGGAGGGGCTGTTGTTTCACACTGCCCATCCCACCCCATCAGGGAAGGTGGGATATTGTCCCAGCAAGGCAGGTGAGTGGGAAGAGATCCCAGTGGCATCACCAATTGCCTCAGCTGAAATTCAGGCTCACCAGGAGCTTCATGAAAGGACTGCAGTTAGAACAGGTAACACCTCACATCCAAAACCTAGACCCAAAATGCAGAAGACTACACCAGGCATTCTGTCATTCAGTAACATGAGATCTGCCTTTGCCCCCCCAAGCACACATCAATACTTCCCAAACAAATATAATCTGCTCCTTGGATTTCTCCTTTCCTTGGGTCCTTTCCAAGGATTTCCAGCACTTCCATTTTTTCTTAAAAATCAGTAACTGCTCCTGCTCTGACCCTGTGGAACATTATGCCACAGCTGTGGGCATTAATAAAACAGGCTGGGCTACCAGGAGAGTGAAAAATCCAACGTGACCAGCACTGTGAAGCTTCCTGCCCCATCCTGTATCAACAATTTTATTAACTATTGCCTTCAAAAAACCACTAGGATTCGGATTGCCAGTGGCACAGATAGTAAAGGAAGTTTGCGTGGTACTTTAAAGAAATAACAAAGGATACACTTTAGCACAGTTGCCTTTAATTTTTTAAAACATTTAATCCCATTCCAAAAGCTGTTGCAACATTTTCTTACATCTTCAATCGTGCACTTTCATGTTCATTATCTACCCTAATTTGAATATGGCAAATAGACTGTATTGATTTAGCCCAAAACAATCCAGTGCAGGACTAACCTGTGCCCTTCAACACCATGCTTTCAAGTATTTTAATAAAAGAAGGAGCCATATAATAGATATAACTGCAGGTAATTCTTACCTTCTGTGTTACAAGTGCATCTGAATGCAGGCAATTTTGGGTTTTTTATTTTTATTTTACCTTTTAATAAGAAAAGCTTAAAATTAATATCTCACGTGAGGAAATCCAGTTACCTGCTCCCACTGAATGATCTCTTTCCCCCCTTGCACACACTCCAGCTGGACAGTGCTTCATAGCAAGCTCCTCTGGGCAGGAATTGGGCCAGATCTGGCAGATTTGGGGAATGATGCCTTCAGGAAGGCTCCGTGGGTGGCAGCACAGGGCAGCTCGTGTCTTCATGGCCATGTTAACTTTCAGTCATTCCGTACTGGTGTCACCCACCCAAAACACAGCAAACACACCAACTTCAGGAGCATCTGCAAAACATTTTGTCTGAAATAGTGGTGGTGGTGGTGACATGTGCCAATGGTTTTTCCTCCTTCATTCAATGCCAGGCAGACACAGGGCAGGAACTGCCCAAGGCCCTTGTTGCAGACCTACAGGTAAAGCCAGGGCTCCACCTGGGCTCACACCAAAGGCTTTCCCAGCTGGCCAGGCTGAAGACAGGGCTGGCCATTCTGGGTGGTGAGAAAGGCAACTCAAGGCTCTGCCAGGCACATCTCTTCAGCAGCCCAAAGGAACTGCAACTCCTGGATTATCCAAGGGATAAAAATCACCTCCAGACCTCTGACATAGCACGTTTTGCACCTTCTCACAAAAAGCAACGCTGGTCTAACAGCCTACATGAGACACCAGCAGAGCAAATGTCCATCCCTGGGCTAAGCTCAGTGTGAAAAGCCCATAACATGTTTGGTTGACTTTCTCATAAGTTGCTCATGTCAACAAAATTAATGTGACATTTACAACTATTTTGAGGATAAAATGAAGTTGCTTAAATTATTCTGCAGAAGCAGCATGAGACAGAATTATTCAGTTGACAAAATCTAATTAGGTGTAAATTATTTCAGGTTATATGAATTATAAAACCTTTCACAGAGAACTCAAACTCAAGGCTCGATGTGATACGGTGAATTAATATGCTGGGCATCTGTTTGCCAGAGTTGGGTTTCAATCTGGGACAAAGTCACACAGGTAATTAATTTCTTCTTTCCACCAGCCACCGTGCCCAGGCAGGCAGAGGAAGCCAGGCCCTGTACAATATATATTTTACTATAGTTGAAAGGCTTTTTTCCTACAGAAGATCAGAAGAATTTGAGAGCTGGTCAGGAGATGCAAAAAGCAGCTCTCAGTCTACACCCTGAGACAGAGCTGAAGCTCCTGATGCCTGGTGACAGCAAGAAGGGAATGTTTGGGCAGCAAGCTCTCCTTGAAGCCTGGTGTCCAGCTTCATCCTTCCTCCAGAAAGTTTCTGAGTGGTGACACTGAGAAACATTTGAGCATGTGGTTAAGTTTAATAACCAACCTCTCTTTTAAGCGCGTACTTTGATGCCTTGCTCAGGCAGGATTAGCATGTCCTGAAACCTCCCTAATTACCACGGCATTTAGATCTCCTGCTAAGTCTAATTTTTTGCTGTTTAGATGCAAAAATGTCATCATTAACTTCTACAAAGCCAAGCAGGGCACCTTTGAACCCAAACTATCAGTGTTTTTAATGGCTGAGAAGTTCCAGGGATGACATGGTGTCTTGTGCTGCAGCTACGGAGGAGGAAGGAATGATGAGCAGCTGTGTGATTAGATATTTTGGGTGGGAGGAGACAAGTGCTTTATGAGCTGAGCATCAGCTTTGCCCACTCACTGTCAGGCTGCTGCAGTGGGAGGGTTTGGGCATTGTGGGAAAGAAGCTGTTCCAGTTCCCACAGGAGGTTTAGAAATACACACCGGGATTTGACATGGTCCTGATTTTCCATTTAAATGCACCCCAATTCAACATGGACTGGTAGATCTTACAGGAGCTCAAACTACCTTCTCACACTTCTTGCCAACTCCTTGAACAAGCTATCCCAACGAGGTGCAGATTATTTACCATCGCTCACATTCCCTCTGTAAGGATCAGAGAAAATTAGTGGAAGTGAAACGGAACATTTGGTGATAAAGCCTAGAGAGGAGACACGTGAAAACCCCACAGCCTTGATTTTATTCTATTTTCTCTTTCTCTTTGAAAAACTTCAGCTGTTCTGCTAAGCTCCAGCTGGGGCCTTTCTCAATGGATAGACATTGCAGCTTAGTTAAAAATGATATGCAATGCTATCAGCTGCTCTCTTGTTCCATTTCTCCATAGAATGCATTTCTTACACATTATTGACCACATTTCCCTGAAAAGACTGGTGAAAATTACATATTTTAAATACCGCTTTTTCTGCTACCTCAGACAACAGACAGTAGCAAGTGAATTGGGAAAAAAACACAGTTAAAACCCAACAAAAAATAAACTTGGGGAAAACGTGTGTACCTCAAATGCTTAACAATTATTTGCATGCACTGACTCCCATCAGGAGCTCTTCACTTGTCCAAAAGATTCCATAAATAAAGCCTCATTCTTTGCTGCCTCATGAGTTGGACTTGATGATCCTTGTGGGTCCCTTCCAGCTTGGAGTACCCTGTGGCTCTCCCTGCAGCCAGAGGAGCTCATGGTGGGACAGGAGCATTTGGGACTGAGCTGTGATGTGGCCCCTGTGTCAGGAAACCCAGCTGGCTTCTCCAGCTTCTCTGAGGGCCCCACACTGCAAACCTTCTAACTTCAGCCTTAACTGCAAAGAGGCTGGAACTGCCAAGAATGGCCTCAGATCCATCTGGGCACTGTCAGTACCCCTATGTGTGTGACTCAGTGGCATGCTCCAGAACAGAATAGAATAGAATAGAATAGAATAGAATAGAATAGAATAGAATAGAATAGAATAGAATAGAATAGCTCATTTTGAAGGGACACATAAAGCTCATCTAGTCCACTGCCATAGGCCTTCTTCTCCTTCCCCCAGTATATACACATGTGTGTGTATATATTTATATATATATTTATTTATTTAATAATCAGTCCTACTACAACACCGAGATAACAGGGAAAATAAAGTCAAGGCAAGACAAATCCACCACTCCATGTTTCTATCTTTGTAACAAGAGCTGGTGGCAGTGACAGAGATCTCTGGATAAACACAAATCTGCCATGGTTCACTAACCTTCACTCTGCAGTGATTGATAACTGTATTTTTAAGTGGCTGCAGGTATAAGGCTCAGCTTTGGGGTCTGTATCTCTTTCTGCATCGTTTTTGTAAGAACATGCTGCAATAGTACAGGGCTGAGGGACCAGGCAGCTTCTCCAACACTTCCTGTGTTCATGGCAGGACTAGAGATGGCGATGGGAAAGGCGACTCTCAACCCAATTTCCCTGCCTCAGCAGAAGCAGCACGGCTGATGAGGACAGGAGGGCTAAAAGGAAAGGAAATTAAACCCAAAACCAAGCACAGAGCAGGAAAGGGCATTTGTAACTACAAAATGATTCCCTCACTTTTGTCAAGGCTCACTCCCCATCCTGTAAGAGTTAAGGCTGCCAAGTAATAGGCACGGTGGAGTTTTCCCCTGGGTGGCAGCCAAGGCCACTCACCCCACTATTAGAGGCCTGACAAGCTTTGTCAATGCAATCTACGGAACGCTGTGAGTGACAAGCGATCAATATTCCCCACTCTCATGGGTCATCACAGGTGACAGAGGTCTAAGCAATAAAACAGCCCTGGCTGCCTCCTCTAACTTAAATGCTTCCCCAGCCACAATATTTCTTTTTTGTCTGAGCGCCTCTAGCTAAATTCCTCCCAGATCGACCCATCTGATGGGGCGCAGGTTCTGAGGAGCTGCAGAGTGTGGGGATTGCTGCTGGCAGGGCAGGCTCAGCACACACGGGTTCAAACAAGGGGAGCTGAGGAGCTGCAGTGCTGAGAGCCCCCTGCACCAGCCCCTGGGGCAGCCCAGGACAGGGGGACACAGCAGTGGCACCGAGCCCTGCCCGTCCCAGCCACTCCCCAGCTCTGCCACCCCGAAAACATTCCCCACAACAGTCCTCTTTGCCCCTCTTTGTGAGCCCTTCTGAGAATTACTGGGAGGAACTATGAAAAATGGCATTATGGTGCCAGAAGACAAAGATGCTCTGCTGTAAATCTGAGGGAAATGTTGATGGGATTGAAGTTCATGGGGCTGTTGAAGCAGCTGGAAACACTGACCAGGTGGTTCTTTACAGCATGAAAAAACCCTCCTCCCTTCCAAACACAACACACTGGAAAGGAGTGTGTAGATTTTATGGGAATCCATTGCTCCTTTCCAATTGCCCACCCTTACCCCTGCCAAGGCACGTAGCTCTGAATCCCAGGATGTGCTGGGTTGGAAGGGACCCCCAAGGATCCTGGAGTCCAACCCTCAGCCCTGCCCAGGACCAGCCCCAAGAGTCACCCCCTGTGCCCCA
>JAWWEE010000048.1:9617194-9636854 GCA_035221455.1 Xenops minutus | reverse complement strand
CCAACCTCAGCCTGCCCTGCCCCAACTCCAGCCATTCCCTGGGTGCTGTCCCTGGTCCCCCCAGAGCAGAGATCAGTACCTGCCCCTCCTCTGCCCCTCCCCAGGGAGTTTAGACTGAGACCTTGTGGGACAAGTGGGGCGAGCTGGGCTGGATTTGTTCCTGTCCAGCTGTGCCCCAGCTAACATCTGCAGAGATTCTCCTATTTTTCTAGACCCACTCACCATTAAAGAACTTGTTCCTACTACTGTACACTCAGGAAGAGCTTAGGCTTCAAAAAAAGCAGCCATTTACAGCTCAGAACCCAAATTTAAGGCAGATGAGGAAAAAAACTGATTTTAGTCCTTATGAAAATTCTACCCCAAATTCCTGCTGTCAATAACCATTATGGACACAAGCCATCAATGTCCATCTGGGATCTGAATGTTGTCCAGTTTTTTCAGATGTTTAGACCCAGTTTTTATTTGGAATAATCCCTTCAACCAAACAGCTTTGCAAACACTGTGTTGTGCTACATTCCTGGGAGACAGGCAAGGGAAACACACCAATTAATGGGGAATAAACGGAGATGCAAAGGAGAGCCAGAGGCACAACTGGACACAAAACCCAATGGGTAGGTAATTTCACACTTTAAACTTTGAACAACAAATATGTCCTGGAAGAGAGTCTCTTCTAGGGGATGACTGTCAGCTGTAAAACTCTGTTTAAACAGGTGGGAGGAGGATGCTGTGCTGTTTGGAAATAATCGGTGCACTGTTTACACACTACTCTCAGTGATCTAAGCCAGGATAAAAATAGACTATAATGCTCAAAATCTGCATTTTTACACATCTTCATCCTCTTTCATTACAAAAAGCAAATTAAACAGCTAATTCTACTTAAAACGTGCATTTATTCTGCCAGTTATCTATAATAACTACAAAAGTTTTCTAAATTCAAAAAAAGCAACCCGGTTACTTGGGCCACTGTGGTTCCCCCACAGTCAGTGGAGCTGAAATGCTGGATCAGCAGGATTTTTTATCTATGCATGGGGCACTTGACCTGGAATGACTTGAAACAGGAAAAATAACCCAGTATATGGGTCTATGTCAGAATCTTTAAAGGCTACAAAGAAATCATCTTCTGTCCTAGAGAAACTGGTTCTTCTTATGGCAAAATATAGTAAATGGAGATGGGAATTCTGTGGCAACATCTTTGGAATACACAGAAACAGATGAGGAAGCACATTCCCTAAAGGAAAACTGCCCTAACTCTCAGGATAAAATTAGATGTCTAATAAAGAAAAGGTCAATATCCTAATGTAGGATTTGGTTCTCTAACACACTTGACTACTGGCCAACTTAACCAGCTGGACAAGCACTGGAGAAGAGCTTGTGGGAAGGATCTATTTCAGACCAAAGTAATCTTTTTAGTCCCTAAATACAGCTGATTTTCTAAGTGATTAGATGAAGGCTTGGCCATTCCCGCATCAGTTCTGAGGAAAGGCTGCAGGACAGGAGCTGTACTGAGATGTGAACCAGCAGATAAACACACAGCCAGCCTGGAGACAGCCCCTGGCATTCCCAGCACAGGGGGATGGAGTGGTGGCTGGGAAGGGGAAGTCAGAGTAAGAGCAGAACAACAAACCCAGCACTTTCTGGCAAGCACTGGAGTCCAGTGAGTTCTGCCTGAGGAGCAGGTCAGCTGTAAATGGATTTTACCAGCAGGTTACAGAAGGAGAGCCACGTTTCACTGCACACCTGCCCTCCTGCTCCTGCTGTTCCTAAAACACCCATTTTACACTGCACTGTAAGAGCTCCAGGCTGCACATTCTCTCTGTTTTTCAGGAATAGGTTCCTCCTCATACAGGAGTTTAGATGCAGACAAAACACAGAGAAATCAGGTGAGAGAGAAGTAAAAAATGTGAGGCTTCATTTGTCCTCTCCAGAAGTTTACTGCTATTCTCTCCCAGTCAGCCATCCAGCTTTTTTTCCTCTCTGGCCTCAGAGGCTTTTGACTTTCTCTAGATATGACTCCAGAGTCATTTAAAAATAGAGAATGAAAGCAGTATGGCTACAACAATCTGATAGCATCACATATAGCTCTTAGTCTAATTTATTACTCATGATGTAGTCATTAATGTACTCTGAACATGCACTACACACTCCTCTCTAATGAAAAAGTAGCTGGGGAAGCTCATCCAACTTGCTTCAGAAAGTTGTGTCCCAAGAGACTTAAATGTCATCTAGCCTTAGATTTATCCAAGGCTGAAGGAGATATTTTAAAACATATCTTCTTGTTATTCTTTTAAAAGATAGTTCCCTCGATGCTGAGCCTTGAAAGTTTAGCAGCTCTTATTACTGAGAGGGAACTAAACGAAAGCAATTGGTGTAATGGTTGTTCCACTGTGGGTACAACTCGCTTGCCATGTTCTGTTCTCATCCCCTTTCATCTCCAAGTGTTTATATGAGCAGGAAAAGTTACTGCGATTTTTCTTCTCATCAGTGAGAAGAGAAAAAACCTGGCAAAGCCAGACTGGGGAAAGCACAGGGAAAGAAACTATGGAAATGAAAGTCATTGGGACAAATTCAGATGGCACTATGGGAAGATAAGAGGAACTGCAGAGACACAAAGGCAACACAACCCCCATCCAAACTCCCAGCAAGGATGGTCTGTAATTGGCATAACACTGACTAACACGGGAAAGAAACTTTTTTAAAGCCATCACACTTCTTTTCTCATGACCCCACTGATCTGCTGGTGCCTCTGACTACAGAAGATCCCAGCACATGCCAGCTCTGCAGGCTCAGTGTGCAGCCATGGCACTGGGATGATCCCATCCTCTAGAAATACCATGGGGAGCTCAGGGCTTGGGAAATCATGGGCCACAGGCCCCAATAGCACAACAGAAACAACTGCTAGAGAACCACGAGGCTTCTTGGGGCATGAGGTAGAGCACACCTAAAAAGAATAATTAAAACCCCCAACAAAACCAAAAAGACAAGAGAAATATAAACTCTGGATCCCAGAACCATGGTAGGTCGTGCCTCAGCATGCAGTGAAAAGGCACATCATTCTTTTAGAAAAAGACCAGCTGCAAGGAAAAGCAAATGAACAATAGGTGAAATAAATAGGTATGTGAGCCTGGAAAGTGCTCAGTGGGAAGTGCTGTTTTCATGTGTCACGCCTATAAATCATCCATCCCTGTCCTGTCCTTCAGGCACACTAACACCACCTGTAGCAGAACCACAGCTCAACACTCTCTGCAAAGGAAAGAGCAGTATGGATTATGTGGATATGATGTTCCCTTCTGCATGCTCATTATGGTGCTAAAAGGCCAGCAGAAATATTTAAGACAAAGGAAGTCAACACATCTTCATTCCTGTCTGGTGAGCACCTCTTCATACTTACCATGCTTTATCAAGGTTAACTGCAGTGTAATTTTGTCAGCAGTTCCACCCCTTTCTAAAGGATTTAAATACTCAAATCTAAACATGCAATTCAAAGACAGTTTTAACCTGCAGGATCATAGGCTGGGGGCAAATTTTTTCCTTCTGTGGACACACAGCAAATCCTTACTATTAATTTAGTCTAGCAGTTCATTTCTTTCTTTCAAGGTGTCATTTATAAGGAGGAAAAAAAGACAAAGCTCAAGTTATTTTGAGCGTAGGAGCTCGGACACAATAAGGACAGAGCCAGACTCCACCTCTGTGTGGCCGCTGGTTTTCCTTTGTGAGACCCTGTCTGGTACCCTGGTTGCTCCGGGCTGGGGCAGCCCAGCAGTCCTGCTGCCATCCCCTCCAGGAGGACCACTGGACGTGCTGTCTTACTGTTCCCTTCAAATGTCTTTCAGGTCCACGTTTACCTAAGATAGCATTATTTGAACACATATATTTGTGAGCCAATTCACCTGGAGCCCCGCTCAACCCTACAGGAATCAGACAAGGACGTCCCATATGGGGGCAAGGTAGAAAATCTCCTCCAATGCAAACCACCTCTGACCTCTGCCTTAATAAATTCTTCTACAAATGACTGGGCAAAGTCCTGGAGCCTGTGTGCAGGGAAGATAAACAGCCCTCTTTGTCCTCGGGGCCAGAAGTGCCCATTGTATGGAGCTTGCCCAAAGGATTAGCGCTGCCACGATTATTTGTGTTATATGAGCTATTTCAGGAGCTAATTGACCCCGGCACAAAAGCCGGGTGAGAAAGGCTTTTGTAGCTAATAGAATGAGCAATACAGAAAAGGGTAAGGTTCTCTGAGCAATTGGGCCACAGTATACAGACACTGACTCAGTTTTAGCTGACAGCATCAAGCAGGGCAATCTAATCTCCCCAGTTAGCACTAAATCAGCCTTGTATAAATGAGCCCATGACAGAACACGGAGAAATGGGACTTGCTAAAAGGATAACTGAGGATAACTGCCTTGTGAAGCATAAATATTGAAGATGTTGGGAATCTTTCATTGCTCCAGCTAAGCATGGCTGGCAAGAGCTGTACAGCCAGAGCCTTTGGATACTCACATCTGCTTTTTGAGGGAAGGGTGGTAAATGTCAGTGTGTGCATGAGGTATTTTGATATTATACATATATATTCCCTCCCTCTCTGAAATGCTTAATGGCAGGGGAAGGCATTGACACGGAGAAACTGACAAGACACAACCATTAAATGATAAAACAACAACAGAATAAAGCAAAGCCATTTTTTCACAGATTATGGACATGAGAAGGAGGATGGACTAAGGCTGTAGTATAAGATCATCCCAAAGTAAACTGCTCATCTCCAAATTCACTTGTGAAGAATTACTATGGTTGGAGAAGACCTTTAAGATACTTGTGAAGAATGGTGTATTTAAGGGGGGAAAGTGAAGCTGAATTTAGAACAGAACTTATTTTTCTTGGCATTTAGTCACCACTCAGGAAAGCTGGTTTTATTTCAAGTTCAAAGCTAAACAGACATAAACGATACAGCGAAAAAATTAACTCACCCTGACCTTTCTGAAGCCACTGGAAAAGCTGCTGCAACATAATTCACTGCACATTCTGTACTAAATATAGTGCACAAAAGAACACAGCCTTGTAAATATGCAAACAGAAGAGAAATAATCATATTCATCATTTATTCATTGAACCTACACAGACCCCTCATTGCACTATCCAAGGCCACCACAAGCAGAAAGGAATTAAACAGCACAAAATCCCGGTCAGGAAAAGCAGCAGAATGTATAAGTGCTTCACAAATGGGGTAATGAGGCAGAGAAAAGAGAAGGTCTCTGTGGACAGACTGAGCCTAAAGCAGAGACAAAGTCAAGTCCACGTCTCCTGCCCTGATACACCTTCAGTGTCAGATTATTATTCCCTTCATGAGCTTCATCAGTTTTAGTGCCCGTGCCAAGGTGGAGCTCCTGGCCCAAATGTGTCCCAGCCTTTCCATGCAGCAAAGGCTTTCCAGACCTTTCTGCAAGTCTTACAGCACCGTTCTGTGGATCGGCACAAGGAGAGGACGTGGCAGCCCTGCAGCTCCCACAACACAGCATGGCACTGTGACCTCCAGGATGCTTCCCCCCGTACTCTGACTGACCTTCAGCTCAAGGCACCACCCCAGGGGTGTTTATCTGGGAGACACCTTCATCTCCAAGGTCTGCATCCATAGCTCAGAGCCAGCAACTGGATGCTTCGACTCTGTCACACACCTAATGGACACACACACCTTTGGGCATGACCTTGTGAATCTACAAAGCTGGAACGTGCTTTGAACACATTCTCACCCCCACTGACATCAGACAGCTGAGCATGAGGCCACAGCAACCAACACACCCTAAATGCTGTTAATGAAGTCACCTTGTACTGATAATTACTTTTAATCACTTTGTGCAGAACGGTGGGTTCTGAGTGAACACCTATGTGGGTGATGATCTCACCTGCCTTAGCACACACTGACTGTTCCCTGGGACAGTGGGAGTCACAGATGGGTTAAAGTCACTTATTGTTCCTGGGTCTCTTCAAACAAAGCAAACCTACTCAGCAGAGGTAATTTTTTAAGCACACTTATTTCCATGAAGCAAATCCAGTGTGTAATTCCAGGATTAGTCCGGAAACTAAGAAGCTTTCTGTTTTCAGCAAAGTTGGTTTCCATTTCAAAGTTTGGTTGGGCCAACTGAAGTTAATCAAAACATGGAATTTTGCAGTTTCACATACAGGGGTACACTTACTATAAGCAGAGACATCACCAAAATAAAATACTTAAAATTGTAATGGATTTTAATACTTACTATCCAAGTGGATGAGAAATAGGAAGAGGAAAGGAGGAGTAAGTACTAACATGTGCAGTCATCTCCAGCCTCACCACCAATACTGCAATCCTTGTGGGAGAGGTTTTACAGGCCATGAGATTCGTGAAGATCAAAAAAGATCTATTTCTAATGCCTCTGGAGGCATTAATGCCTCTAAAAACATTAGATGATAATGCCAAACTCTGAGAAGGCTCCTACAGAGCACCAACATGTACCTCAAACTTTCAGGAAGGAGAAGGAAAAGAACCAAAACTGGATTTATCTGAATTTGGATATGAAGCAAGAAATACCACAGTTGGTTAAAACAAAAATGTCTCAGATTCACTGTCAAAGTTGGCCCATTTGTAAGAATTAAGGCCCTGCTTTTTTTACGTGTATCCTTCTACAATCAAAACCTCAACTTTTAAAAAATAACCCAGACATGAGCACATGCCTTCTGTTCCCTTAAACTTTTCATAACTCTAATAGAAAGTGCTGGGATGCCCTGTCTAGATTTTTAAAAAAGCATTGATGTGCTCTTCTACACACCCAAACCAACTGTATCACTACTTATAATCCTGTTTTAAACCAAGAAATAAATAACGCTCAAGACCAGTTTTTCCTCCTAATGATAATATTATCATAAATTTTAAGCAACTAAGGAGTTCATAATGAAAATATTTGGCAATCCTAACTCTCCAAATACCTCAAATGAAATCACATCTATAAAATAAACTACAGCCCCTTTCCTGCATGACATCTGGTTCATCAGCTGGAGTGGCAGAGGCAGCAGGAATGTGTAACGTGGGATCCTCCTTGCCCATCTCTGCAGCACAGAGCAGCTACAGAGTGAACCCTTCCAGGTGCCTCCTCCAACACCTGCACAGACCAGGGCAGGGACCTGCTGGGAGCTCCAAGCAAGGGAGGACCATCAGTACTGGGGACTACAGGCTCTGTGCTCAAATTATAACATTTATAAATTTATAAAATGTTATCCCAGCAGACATAAAGGACAGTTAGCAATTCAAATATTACAGGTGGGATTTTCACCAGGATGGATGTTTCTTGTAGTTCTGCTTCTAAATTGCTCACATCCTTTGAAACATCCCATCCTTATACAGTGGTAAAACAATCACGGAATAGAGTGAAACAATTAACAAAACCAAATGGAAGAAAATAAGTGTCTACTCTTGAGTCACTTACTGATGTCCTACAGATCACTTTGGTGGAATCCAGTCTCCTAGAGAACAAAAGAGCCTTGAACTCAAAACTTCTCAGAAAATGTACTGACCTAAAACTCCCCAAGAGCAGATCTGTCATAGGAAGGAGCGAAATGCTGCTGCTCCCTCTGCACTAACCAGGGAGCTCAGCGTGCTACACCTCTGCACTTCATGTTCTTCTGCCTCAGAGGCCTCCCTGGAAGCTGCAAAAGACTTTGCTCATTTTAGGCTGCAAACACTCTAAGAATTCAGGGAAAGGCCTTTTCAATCCCCACTGTGGTCTGCAGGCTGCACACCACTCCACACTGAATTCTCCTGTGCACTAAGGTGATGGTTTCTGAGAAGCTCAAGACCTTGATGGCAGGTTACACTGGGTTACTTAAGGATTTCCCACGCTCATTCCAGCTCTCTCAAGCCTACAGGGTAAAGCTCCCTTGGCCCAAAGCGAGGCCAACCTTTAGCCTGCTCTGTCCAACGCTGAGTTACCAACTGCTCACTGGGTGCCTCCAAATCCAAGGTATAAATGCACACCCCATGGAATGGCTTACATTAGTGCCATTAATTCCTACTTTCAGCATAATCCTTCATCTGGGAGTTATTCCAAAACATAGGAGTTAATGACATTAATATAAACCATCCCAATGTAGCATGTGTTTCTTTAGCTTTTATTCCCATGACTAAATGTCTTTTTAATGCACTTTTATTTACCGTGATGGAAATAGTTTTTCCTGCTTTACTCCATCAGAAGTCTGGGTCTGTCACATTAACCCTTTTCTGGGCAAAGCTCTATAGACATATTTCCCATTATGACTCCCAAATTAAAACCTTCTGCTGACATTCCAGCAGTGAACTACGGCCCTTTCAAGTGCTGAAAGGCCTAATGGGAACCCTGCAAAGAGGGACATTAATGGCCCCAGCAGGTTACGGAGCCTCCTGGTGCCAGGGTGCCCAGTGCTCGGCCAGCCTGGGAACGAGAAGCCTGGGAGCCTGGAACTAGGAGCTTTGGGATTAAGGACCAGGGCTGCAGAGAGGCTCTGACCTCCTGGTGCAGAACAGCTTTTGGTTCTATTCCCTGACAAGACTTGGTTTTAACCAACCTGAGGAGAAGGGGGGAATGAAGTGCCTTTGGATTTTCTCAGAGGTGTAAAATACAGGCAGAGGGGGAAGTGGATTAGAGGGATGAAGGAAAATAACTGCTATTCCCCGAAGAAGGTATGGAGAAATTCCTGATGAAAAAGTGTTCTTTTATTGGAGGAAGTGGTCAAGGAGGGGGAAAATCACATAAAAGGAGTAATGAAAAGAAAGCAAAGTACATTATTTTGTCTCCAGTCTCCTTCTTCCTCCCCTCCCATTCCCCCAGGCAGAGCCCATCCTGTACTGAGCCTTCCAAGCTGCACTCCCTTCACCCTGCTCTGCTCGCCCTCCCAGGCTGTAACTCCCCACTGCCTGGCATTTACAACAACTAAATACCTGCAGGCAGTGAAGGAGATTTACGTGCCTGTTGGAGCCCCTGGCCCTGCTGTAGCCAAAACCCACACTTCCCTCTTCTCCCCATGGAGGAGAAGCAATTTGAGCCCCTCTGTCTCAGAAGAAGAGGCTCCCAACACGGGCAGTCCGTGCCCTCAGTGCTGCCAGAGGGTCTCCAGCACACTGTGCACCTGCCTCCTTCTCCACCTGCATCAGCAGCTTCATTCACTCTTCCCCTGCACCCAGAAGACAGAGCAAGACCTTAAGGAAGGCAGCTCTGGATGGAAGGACCAGGACTTGAATCCTCAGCTGGCCCCCACAGACCACAAGCCCTGGGTGAAGGGCCACCTACACTTCTGCATTCTTGAGTTACCAAACAAGCAGGTAGAGACAGTAACAGGCACCTAATGATTTGGTTCCCCAAATTTTCCTTTCATTTTTTTCCAAGCCCTCCCTACTAAGTTCACGTGTCAAATCCTGTTGTGCTCTCTCATGTCCTCCTTTGCTGCTGCTGAGCACAAGGCAGAGAGGATGAGCAGGCAGGAGAGGGAGGGCTGAAAAAAGGCTAAAAAGGAAAACAAAAGCAATTTGCCTCAGAACACTGTAAGGGACAAAGTTTAAACATTCTGAAGTGTTTGGTTCTCCCTTCCAGCTTACCTAACGCTGCTCAATATGTAATCTCCTTTTTAAAGTCTTTAAAAGGAAATACATAGAGCCACCCTTAACGTGCCCTTGGTGTTTTTCTAGAATGCATCCATAAAGGAATACCTTCAGGCAGTGACACTGCACTGCATTAACCCACTAATTCATGGACAGCACTTCTACAGAGTTACACACTGGATAAATACACAGCATATGAGCAGCATAAACATGGGACAGCTGCCAAAATATAATTCTGTTTCATAAATCTGAGATTTTCAAAGAGTCATAAATACAGGAGGACCAGCTGCCCCCAGAAGTCAACAGACTCGGGCCTAATAGATGGATTTCAATAAATTCAGGCTAAATCCTTACTGCAGAAGATGTCTATTGATACCTTCTGCTAAGACTTCAAAAAGCACAGAAGTGTTTTGAGGCTCTCCCTTTTTATTATGGGAGAGATCCATTTCAAAAAAATGCTCTATTAAGTAAATTCCTCCATCTGATTAGTTTCTTACAGTAAAGATCATTTACCCCTTGGGTTTAGATTTGGAGCGTAAGAGGCTGAGAGTGAGATTTTTGTGGGGAACGGGGAGATTAAGAAGAAGTAAGTTTTTAATTTAAATAGAAAATGTTTTGAATATTAACTGGTTGATCTGAAGGTTCAACAACGAGAGCCGTAGGCAAAGAACTTGTTCTTTGGCACAGACACCCCTGAGGGGAGGGGGAGCTCAGAGGGAGGGCAGGAATGCAAACCTCTAAACATCACAGATCTGTCATCACAACCACCAGAAAATCAGTTAGCATCAGTATGATTTTAATTTTGGCAGCGAGATAATAAAGCCACAGTAAGGGTGAACATAGTGAATTCTGACACAAAATGAGAGGAAGAAAGAATAAGATGTGAAAGCAAATCTAATTCTTCTACAAGACTAATCTTAGATACAGAAGTTAATGATAAAAACATGCATTTCTACTTAAGCGGTTTTCTCTTACCCATTAGAAGTTAAAATGGAACCTATTCAAAAGGAACAGCTTGTTAAGAACATCACATCATGAACATTCAGGAGCATTTTGCTTCAGTAAAGCCCCCCTGGTTTATGTGGGGCTCTGGAGCTCCAAGGGCCATTCCTTGTTCAAGGCGAGCCTGGCACAGGTGGAAGGTGGAGATTCCCCAGCCTCGGGGCCTGGCCTTCACTGGCAGCTCTTGGGACCAGGCAGGAGCACAAGTGAAAAGAGCCACCACAAAACCAGCTCTGAATTATTCCAGCCCGAGATGCTCTCTCCTTACAGCCCCTGCCCCTCTGCACCCCTGGACACTGCAGCTCCGACTCCACAACTGCTGGGGGTGAGTGTGGGGCACTCAGAGGAGCAGCCTCTGCCCTCCACAGCCACAGACAGACCCAGCAGACGAGCAGAGAGAGCTGCCAGCACAGTCTGCAAACATCCAGGCTGTATCTTTAATGATTATTGATTTATTTTATTTTTTTATACTGTGAAATGAGGATGAAGGCTTTAAAACCACCATGAAGCAATGGTTGGTTTAACCTTGGGCAGCAATGCCTGAAATGCCAGAGCTCCAGGTGGGCTGGCAGAGACAGCTCCTTTTTGTGTGTGCAAAATGACTTTCTGACTCCTTTTGACCACCAGTCCAGTTGTTCTAGCTTTCTTGCTGTTGAAACTTGAGAATGTGCAGTGCTTCCTTCCCAAGAACTCTTTGGGTGCAATAAAAAGGTGCCATTCTTTGGAAGGTAAGATGCAACCTGTCACCAAAGGTGTCCTTAACTTCCAGTGGGGACATGTTCATGATCCTCTGTGGGATACAGGAAACCTCTCCCTTAAAAATTCCCAAAATACCTTGTGATGTTGTGGAGTGAATTAGACTTCTTGAATCTTGGGGTCACAGTTCTGGACTTCTTGGAAAGAAAACCTTTCAGAAGAATAAATGAAATGGCTCAATCCACACTCAGGCAAGCACTCGTGGGTTTTTCCAAGGGCCAGACACATGAGAATCAAGACTGCACATGCCTGCTAAGGACCAGGAGTTGCTTGCAAGAGAAAAGAAGCAGACTGAGAGCTTGCTGGAATACCACGTGTATGGATAAGAAATACTCTCTTGGTTTTACCCACAACTCAGTGTTTTCTCTGGAGAACACACTTTCAGCAGTGCCATATCCAGCTTTTACACCGCAGTTCATGTGAGTACCCAAGTGTTATATCTGGTAGATATGGATTCCTAAAGCAACCAGAAAATGGAGATTTATGAGCCTGCTACTACTTCAGATAATACATCCAGCCCTTGATCAAGCAGTACACACTTATGCTTGAAGAGCAAGAACTCTTGGATCTATTTGCTTCCCAGGTACAACTCTACCCAGGAACTGCCACCTCCATAGCTGTGTGTCTTCAAATCCCCCTCATTACCTGTTCCCTCTTCTCATATCTTCTTCAAAGTCCCACCTGGCTTGGCAGTGGAGTGCAGTGCACCTGTATGGCACAGTCTGCAAACTCATCCTTTTTTCGGGTTGTTTTGTTTCTGTTCTCCCTGTGGCAGCACTCACAATACTATGTCTCATTTCCAGACATTCAAGGAAGCACAGCACACTTCCAAGGCCCTTGGAATCAAAAGACAGACAAGTGTCCAGGGAAAAAAATAAAAGAAAAAAAAAGTTAGAGAAACAACGATGGTAGAACAGAAAGTGGTCATTGTCTTCTCCCTTTGGTCACTATCACTCCTTTAGAGCCAAGATAAAAAGCAGCCTGTGAAAAGCCCTGCTATTCATTTTCCTTGGTACTGAGATCACAAGAAACCTGTTGGGTTTTTTGTTTTGGTTTGGTTTTGTTGTTGGAGTTTTTGTGTTGTTTTTTTTCTGAAGAGATACCAGACTTTTCTCTAAAAAGACTTTTGGAAAAAAGGAGATAGGATTGCTTTAGGCTCCTTGAGGATTTCCTGCAGGAAACACACTGGAAAATGACAGAGACGACAACATGTGCTTTCCAAAATACAATAACTCCGTGGATGTTGATATTTTACACACCACACTCATATTCTAAAAATAGATGACTAAAAAACAAGACTTAAAAAAAAAAGAAAAAAAGAAATGGAACCAAAAATTCCCGCAGTGTTTTCTCCAGCAAGCTCTAAGTGCACAGTCCATCTTTCTTAAGTGCAATACACTCCACTATCAATTTGTGCACTGGACCATTTTTCCTGAAAGCAATATCCCCAAACATAATACAGTGTTTATTTAGCTCTACAATTGCATTACCAGTGTTTCAGAGTTTAAAACAAAATGAAGACAAATCAAGAGACCTTGGTAAAAGACGGGAAAAAGCATCTTACATCTCAGATTCAGGAAAGCTACAAGAGATGCAGAAAGCACAAGGGACCAGGATTTGTATCCCAAGAGCTGAAACACATGGAAGGCCCAAGGAAAGGCCAACCAAGACGTGCAGGTACAGACTGAGGCATCTATTACTGTGAGAACACATGGACTTCTTGTTCTCCATCTGGCAACTGCTTTCCTGGGAACCCTACCTGTTTGCAGATGAGAGATCCTGCTGTTTGCATCTGGGCAGGAGGAGAATGGGGCTGCATCCTTTGGCTCAGGAGCAGGGGAATGGTTTGATGCAGAGCAGGGAATGGCTATGGAACTCCTACAGGTGTTGGCTTGATCAAAGCTTCACTCACCAAAGAGAGATCTCTACTTTACACATGGGAAAAACTGAGGTTCCTAAAACAAATTAGAACCAGGTTTAGAGTTTTGAGCTGAGACCCCATGACTTGTTGTTTTATGGATAAATTCTGCAGCCATCCAGTGCTTTGGTTTGATTGTCCACAGGGCTACAAATATCACAGCCTGAATTTTCGCCACTGGTTAGCAAAATTTACATTTCCTTAGAAAAAGGAGTTGAAATACAATGAACAATTCTTTTTAAACGAAATAAGCAGCACAGTTGATTTTCTTATACCACCAAACTGAGCTCCCCTCAACAAATGCTCCAACAGAAACTACCAATAATACTAATAATCATCCAGAGATTCTGTGCACAAACAGTCTAGAGCCCGAAAGAACCCAAAGGCATGCTGGAACCATCAAGTTACAGCAAGTTTATTGTTTTTGCATTGCATGTCTTACAAGACAATTTCACTTGTTAAATATGCTAAATTCCACTTTTAATTTATGTAAGACTGAACATCCCTTATGAGGTTTCAAGAATGGCTTCTTCTAATTATGGCTCCTATCTGCAGCTTACTTTACATACACAACAGAAGTCCTTTACAAAGTTTGCTTATAGGTCTGTACAGGTTTAAATCCATTAATATTGCAAGGATTATGTTCACCTGGAGGGCAGGTTTGCTTCTCCACAAAGCAAACCTGCATGTAATTAAAGAACAGCTCCTTCACTCCTGCCTAACGTGGCTGCACCAGGCATCAGATACACCAGTGTGAGTGCACACCAGGAATTGACAGAGCTAGTGAAAAATAGCATTTGGCGTAGGAGACTGCAGCCCCTCAATGCAATTAGACTTATTAATGATATTACCCACAAGGATGCCAAGCACGATGATGTTCCCTGTCACATGAGCAGCCTTGTCCTCATATGACACACATCCTTCCACAAGTGTCAACAACAGCCCTGTGACAACATGGAAAGCTGCTTTCTAGGCTTAGAGCCTGCATTTCTATTTATCAACAATGCCATTCGTACTTGAAACACGAGCTCTCCCATTTGCTACCTCCCCTGTTTTAATCCAGATACTCACTTCTCCCTGCTCTATCACTCTTGACTGAATCTTTTCAAACAGATCATGACACCCAGGAAACATCCAGCATCCCAGCTCAGAACGCTGGCCAGCACTTTGGAACACTACACAGAATCACAGGATGTTTTGGGTTGGAGGGGACATGGGCAGGGACGCCTTCCACCAGACCAGGTTGTGCAAAGCCCCACCCCAAGATGTGTCCTCCTGCCGTCCCTCACCCTGACCTGCTGAGATTTTCAAGGATCATCAGATAAAGTCCATTTTAACACCGAGAGGAAGCACCAATACTGCTGCACGTCCCTCCTGCACTGGATTCCACATCTCCCGTATCATCTCGGGGAAGTGTCAGTTGCCCAAAGTGAGGTCGTATCTCTGCTGGCATCTTGAAAACGTATCAAGTGACGCAAATGCCTGAGTGTGCTTGGCACCGGGCACCAGCCCTCCAGAGCCCCACGAGTGCCTGTCCCCGGCCAGCTGGCAACTGCTCCGAGTGTGCCTTCCCCAAAACTCGAGTGCCAGCAGCACAACAAAGGCAGGCGCTGCAAGGAGGCACATAAATGAGCTTCACGGTGTGTGCACATGCAGGGACTGCCAGCCAAGCCTCCCGCCAGGCAGTGAGCGCTGGAGCTGGGCTGGGAATGTGGGATAGGGCTGGGAATGAGGGAGAAGGGCAGGGAATGAGGGAGCAGGGCAGGGAATGTGGGATAGGGCTGGGAATGAGGGAGAAGGGCAGGGAATGAGGGAGCCGGGCAGGGAATGTGGGAGCCAGGCAGTGAGTGCAGGACCAGGCAGTGAGTGCAAGACCAGGCAGGGATGTGGGACCAAGCAGGGATGTGAGAGCCAGGCAGGTATGCAGGAACCTGGCAGGGAATGCAGAACAGGACAGGAACACAGGACTGGGCAGGGATGTGGGACTGGGAAGACATGGGCAGTGCAGTCCAGCCCAGCCCAGTCCAGCCCAGTGCAGGGATGGGAGCAATGGGAGCAATGGGAACAATGGGAGCACCCGCAGCCCCCGTGCCAGCGATTCCTGTCCATGCTGACACCCTCCAAGTGATCCCCAGAAGGTCTTGCTTGGAGCCAATCTAATCCAAAAGGCTGTGTGGAAGTCTGGGAGCCTCTCTGGCAATTCTACATGGAGAGATTAGGCGTGATGAAAGCACAGAGGAGGGAGAACATTAGAGAAAACATGTCAGATTTTGCAAGTGTGGACATGGCCATAAACGTCTATTGGCCAGGAGAAAACAAACTGTCGCCCTTCTAACCAGCCCTGCTCAAAGCACACTCTTTTGGAAAACGAGCTGGCCAAACATTTATCCCAGCCAGGACAGAGATGACTTTATCTTTGATGGAAGCTGGCAGGAAGGAAGCCAAGGAGGCTGAGCTGCTCTGCGTCTGCAATGAGAGAAATGATTCCCAATGTCCATCTTACACCCCCTTCCACAGTTTACCAGAGGGGAATGCTGAATCATTTGCCTGCACATCAGGACACAGACACACTGTCCCACCCCACAGCTCAAGGCCCATAGGTTGTTTTTAGCTGAAAAATGTTTCCCAGAGCCTGGAAGATCTCAGAACTTCAGAGCAATTAAAATTCACTCCATTTCCTTCACCTGTTCTGTTGTGTTGTCCAAAAATGTCTGTGCACAGTTTATTCAGTGTGGCTTACTTGCCTTAAACACGGAAAGAAGCTGTACAAACAAATCCTTCTAAGGAAATCTATGGGCTTTAACATAGTGGACTACACTAACCTCTGGAAGAGAACAGAGATATCTGTAAACTCACACTTAGAAAGTAATTAAGACTGAGTAAATGAAAATGCTCCAAGAGTTCAGTACTTCCAGCAGCCAGGCTTCTTTTTGGCATGAATTCTCCCTTTTTTCAGTGAGTTGCACTGGGAGGAACTGAGGGAGTGGATGGGTTACGGAGGAGGTGGGCGATGCTGTCAGCACATTGGCGCTCATCAGGAGCCCCTCCATGAGAGAAGTCCATGCTGGAGACACGGGCGGCCAGGCTGCTCGACCCTCCTCCCTCCCCACCACGTGCCCATCAATCTGCTCCCCCCTCCGCCGTGGTTCTGTGGATTGACTGATTATATTTATCACACTTGTAGTTCACAGGGCAATGGTTTAAATTTCATTCAATACACTCCATCTGGGAGCGCTTTTAAAACACACCCACAAGCACATTTCTCCCTCTCACCCCGCACCCCCGCAGCGATCAGCCATCTGTACTCTGGAAACAAATCCTAAAAAATTATTCTAAATTAAAAACTCATTTTAAAAGAAAAGTAGTATTAAACTGTTTTATAAACATAATAAACCACAGTAAGCCTTGGTTGCAATAAATATCCAACTCTTGCCTACAGCTATTAGAATCCACAAGCGTATTTTTAAGTTTGCTAGCAAACAGTATATTTATTCTGACCATGATTTGTCTTCTGTGGTTTAATGCTCTCTCATGTTTCTTTCATATGTTTACAGAGGTGGGGGGAGAGAAGAGAGAGAGAAAAGCAGGCTGTCCTGAAATCTGTTTCACATTCCTGTAAGCCCTGATGGCTTTCTGAAGGACTGCCACTTCTGCACAGGGGCTGGCTCGGCCTGGGGTCAGTGACATCACACAGATATGTACTGCCCCTCCCCTGCCTCAGTTACCTTGATTAAATGTGATTAATAGTCATAAAAAATACTGAAAGGAGAACAAGAGCAAGTTGTGGCCCATAGTGCAGAGAGGCACCATGGTGGGAATTTGCTGCCTCCAGCAGAGGCGTCTACATACAAAAATCAGGGTATTCATGGGAGGATGGAGGAAGCAAAGAGAAAAGAGAGGCAGATCAGGGCAGCAACTGAAGACAGAAGCAGACATGGTAAGAAAATTAACATTAAATAATGGGGTCATATGTAGGGTAGAGGTGGCTTAGCCTTGTAGCCCTGAGATAACACCCATGTGCTACTCCATAACCCCAAAGAAATCAGGATACGAATTATTTCTGTTGTATGGGGGGAAATACCCTATTGAAACATCTCAAAGCACTTATAATGCTGCAGACCGGTTGGTTCACCAGCAAATTTTGAGCACTGTTGAGAAGGAAAGAAATAATGTTTCCCCCCCGGCTGATGTGAACCCCAAAAAACAGGGGGTGCTGTGGGGCCCTGCCGAGTGTGGACAAGGGGCAGCACTGGAGCTCCCCCAGCTCAGCCCCTTGCCGGGAGCCTCAGCAGCCAGCCAGGAATCCAAGGATGGGGAGCCATCCAAGCCTGTGTGTTCCCAGGGCACTGGCAGGAGGGGAGATGCTGCATCCTCCCCCAACCCCGACGTAGCCATTCCCACCACGGCTCTGGAGATTTATGTCAAAACACTCTGTATGAGGCCATGCAATGATTTCAGAGGAGAAGTACAGTTGATTTTTATCAGATGTTGGAGACTCTGGTTTTATAAACTGATGGAACACGCGTCAGTGAAAGCCCCTAAGCAGTCCTGCTGCCTTCAGATGTTACTGGCACATGTATTGCTTTCATGAGACCTTGTGAGGAAAACCTGTGCTCCACTGCCTGCTTATCTTGTGCTTTGTGCCCCCTGGAATCATCAGATTTTTATTTCATTTAATTACTACTAGTTATCTTAACCTAGATGGGATCTGACCAAACAAAGCTGGTTGGCTCAAGGGTCTCCAAAAAGGAGGACACCTTCCCTGCAAGAACTGCCCCAGGGCTGGTGGATTAGATGCTTCCAAAATGTGCATTAAAAGAATATCAGTGCAATAAGGTTAAATAAAAAGCTATTCCTTCCCATTTTCAAGACAATTATAGCTCATGATGTGTGAGTAACTAATACAAGTTAGGTTTCAATGACTGGAATTTATAATGTTACCCAAAAAAGAGGAAAAGGAAAGTGATGGAGGGCAAAGAAGTTCTAAGCAAAGCCCACACTAAAGAATTTATAAGCAAGAAGAACAAACATTCTCCTTGAGAATCACTCTAGGCAACACAGCAAAGAATTACAGCACATAAACTAAGGTTACATAAACAGTCTAATAAAATTGTGGGACTGATTTATGGAGCAGAGATGTCATGTAGTGTACTTCCATGGACAGCAGTTTCTGTTCAGAAGAACAACCATGTTGTAATTAGTAAAAACCAAAACAGCATCCCATCTAAGAGGGGACAATAATCAAAACCAAACATATAAATAAATAGCCCAAACTAACAAAATCAGTCAAACTCTTCTAGCTATAGGCAGATACATGAAGTAATGGCTGGAAAACTTTGACCTTTCCTGAAATAACGTCTGTAAATGTGTGCAAACACAGATTTACCTAACTTGTAATGCAAAATCTTAGTTCCCCGGCCAAAGCAGAGGGCAGAAATGCACACAGTGATGCCTGGGGTGCCACAGCTCAGCACATCCCATGGGGCAGAGCCCAGCTTTTCCCAAGCCCAGCACTGGTACCTGCTTTCCATCCACTTTATTCAGGTCTGTGACAAAGGTCAGAGGCAACATCTCGGTGTCCAAAGCCAAGAGAACACCACCAGTGCCTGTGCCTGTGCCCAGCAGCCTTCCCAGCCCACCGTGCCCCCATTCCCACCGCTCTGCCCTGCAGCCACGTCAGCCCCTTGGCTTATTGACACACGTCGCTGTCCCCTCGTCCTGCACGTCCCCAGCACAGCCACAGCACAAGCCCTGTGCAATCTGTCCTACAACCACGGTCAACAGCATGGCAGGGACAGGGGTGGGAGGGCACAGGTGTCCCCATGGTTTGCGGGATGGCATTCACATCATCTCACGCAATTGTGGCTCTTGTGCTGCAGATCTGTTTTAAATGTAAGCCTTATTCATGCAGAAAAAGTACAACCAACACCACAGCCTTTTGTGTTGGCTCGTTTAGGTTGTAGCTGCCATTCTCCTCCCGTCCGTGGCACAGAAAGGATCTGAAACTGGTCGTGGTGTTTGTTGCCATCACTTTTACGTTCTCTCAGGTCACTGAACCACTACAACGGGTCCGATCGCGAGGTGGGATGGGGCTGAGCACACGGAAATGGGCCCAGAGCACGGGTGGGTGGAGGACAGCAGGCTGTGCTGCAGAGGCCTGCAGGGCCCGTGTGCCAGCGGCGCTGCCCGGCCCCAGGGCCTGTGCGAGCTGCCGGGAGCCCTCATGGAGCACGGCCCTGCCAGAGCTGGGAGCCCTCATGGAGCACGGCCCTGACAGAGCCGGGAGCCCTCATGGAGCACGGCCCTGCCACAGCCGGGAGCCCTCATGGAGCACGGCCCTGACAGAGCCGGGAGCCCTCATGGAGCACGGCCCTGCCACAGCCGGGAGCCCT
>JAWWEE010000048.1:9578195-9592457 GCA_035221455.1 Xenops minutus | reverse complement strand
CAAACCCCCACATCCAGACACTCAATCCAGCCCTGTGGTGGCAAAAGCCTCACTAAAAACAGCTGAAAAATTGTGACTTTTGGGGTTTATCCCCTCCTTCCCTTCAATGGGCCACATTTAATTAATCAGGTGGTTATTTCAGCCCCCAAAGACAAGACCACGATCTGGGTGCTCAGCCCTGGCCCAGCCCCGGCATCGCTCCAGTGCCGACTCAACCAGAGCTGAGTTTTCCAGCCCAGAAGCTGCTTTTCCAGACCTCACCCTGCCAGTTGTAATAAGTCTGTATATGTAGGGGAACAAATGGTTTTATTGCACCCTCATAAAACAATAAAACCACCTGTTGTAAGGTCATCAGTTTCCCTGAACCTTTATAAAGGAATACCTGAATTATGATAGGGAATCTGTCAAATCACTAAATCCTAAAATTCTCCTTGTCACCCCTTTATCAAGGAATACCTGAATTATGGTGGGAAGTTATCAAGATATTAAATTGTACATGACCCCCAAACTCCCCGGTCACCCCTTTATCAAGGAATGCCTGAATCATGGTGGGAAGTTATCAAGATACTAAATTGTAATGTAGTAATTAACCAGTTGTAAAAATAATGACTTAACTGTAGCCATATAAGGAGAAGTATGCAAAATGCATATGTATACCATGTAATGAATATGTATGAAGTGGCTGGATGAAAGACACACGTTGTACCTGGTACACGAGTCAGTGGAGCGAAGACTCCCCCACCTCGTGTCCAGGCTTGTATTGCTCTTACCATATAATAAACCTTTTTATTATAAAAATTTATTTGGTTGAGACTGTTTCTCACATTGGCAATCAGGTAAGGAAGCAGCAATTTCAGATCTGTGCTCGCATGTTTGTATGCCCTTAGCACCCACAGAAACCACAGAGATGTGGAACATTTTATTTTACTATTTCTAACCATTTCCTCTCAGATCCAACCAACAGGACTGAGAAACCTGACTTGGCAAGCAGAGATCAGCTGAGCTGTGGACAATTAGCTGCTTCACCCAGTTCATGCTCAGCCTCTTAACCAGCAGCCAAAGAATAATGCTGATCTGGCTCAGCCTGGGCTGTGATACTGTCCTAGCACAGTACAGCTTGTTTGAGTTTGTATCGAACAACAAAGGGTCCTGTTATCCAAGGGTGGTACTTGAAAGCATATCTGCAAGAACAGATCTCATTATTTTAATTAAAAGCTTCCACGTATTATTTTCTAAGCTAACAAATACGGCCATAGTTGTAATTATGGAATCACCAAATATAGTCTCAAGATCTTCCTAATAATGATATCCTTTTTAAAATCTCATAATCTTAAAAAAATGTTGTAATTAAGTCACCAAGCAACTATATTTGTCTCCATGAAATAAAGCCAAATCTACAGATAATTGCAAATAACTCATTTCCCAGTGGATTAATTTTTTTGTGTGCCAATTAGGCTCACAAATCTCAAGCTGTCACCTTCATCTCCAGACATGCAGCCGGCTGAGAGCACAGCTATAAACAAAACAGCCTGAGTGCCTCTTGTTCCCTGAGTAAGAAAGAAAATGAAGATACCAACACACATTTGTAGATGTCAGCCCCTCGAGAACGGAAAAGGGGGGCAGATAATCCTTGGATGTAGAACAATTAAAACACTTTGTCGAGCTTTTAAGAAGAGTGTTCTGGGAAAGCTCCCAAGAGACTTCTGTGAGTGCAGTTTTTGGGGTAACAGCTGCCTCGTGACTCAAACCCACACACAGCCCACACCCCCAGCCATGGATGGTTTGCCCTCTAACCTGTCCCAAGCCCTGGGTGCCCGTTCCAATGAACCCCACCCAGACACGTGCACTGACTGTGTGTGTCACACACTCATCCAAAGACACCTGAAGGCTCCCTGAAGTGCTGACTCAGCCCCAGCAGGGCACTGGCAGGAGCAACACCTGGAGGTGCTGCTGCCTTCCCCTCTGCCCCCAGCCATTCTGGAAGGCTCCAGGGGCAAAGCTGCTGTTGGACCCCCCACCCCACCTGCACAAGCACCTCATGCAGCCCCTCACTGTTGCCTCCCCTCTTCCACAGTGGCCACTGAACATGGCTCTGTGAGCTTCTTACACCTGCTGAGGGAGTATTTAGGAGCATTTCACTGAGTGACTTCTTCAGAACATGTAGACATCTCTAGGCAACTGCCCCCACCAAATCAATAAAGCAGATTTGCAACCTAAAAACTTCAGGAGTGCTTTGCAGCAAGGATTTGTATGCAAAGGAGTCCCTTTGCCTGTCCCTGCTGCTGCTGAACCTCCTGCACTCAGACCTGCACCCTGCCACTGCAGCCCAAAGGAACTGCCCAGAAACACCAATTCAGGGCATCTGAGAGATCACAAACCCTCAGAAAATGGAACAACTCTATTACATGTCTCTAGTTCAAAAAGTAATTATATATAATTCACAAAATTTGATAACTAAGTTGAACCATCAAGATGTGAGCTCGTGGCTGAGGCTGCACACTCCTTACTCCAACATCTACTCCTCAGCTCAGTGTTTTCTCCTACACGGGTGCTTTGAACCTGCAAAAGGGCACGTATGGGAGGCCTGGGCTGATGGGTCTCATGGGCACAGGGGTTCCTTTGACTCCTTTTGTCATTCTTTGGAGTGAAGATGGAATGGCTCCTCCCAAAATTCCCATGCCTGACAAGTCACAAAAGCATTTGCCACCAACACTATCACTGTTCCCATCCTCAAGTTACCTGAGATTCCCTTCACCCAATGAACTTAAAGATTTTCCCATTCCTTTCAAAAAATCCCTGACTTTACCCCTGCAGGGAAAGGGTGTGCCAGGTAACCTGGATCTCTGCCACTTACATTGTTTCTCTACCTAAAACATTGAAGTTCTCCATCCTTGTAACTACTGAACCCACCTTTGCACACCCATGGCGATGAGGACATTGCCATACACCACGGCACTATAAATACTGCTCTAATTCTCACCCTGAATTCAATTTGGGAGGTGAAGAGGCCAATTCTTGGGGAGATCTGCACTTAAAACAGTTTAAAGATTGCACAGAAAGAAAAAATACATCTTGTGGAAAGCAAAAGTGCTAAGATGGGGCATTTATACCCACAAGCAAGGTTTCAGAAATGCTGATTAATCCCTGCAGCCATAAAGCATGGGAGGTGCATCTCCAACACACTTCTGAAACCCTGGCCATGGAGTGTAAAGATGCAAACAACAGTCTGAATAGCATGTTCTCCCCTTTGTCAGCATCCCTGCAGAACAAAGACTCAACCCCAAAGTGTTTGTAACAAAACATACTGATAGTCAGGTAGATATTTCATTTTTCCCTTCCTGAATTTAACAAAAGCCTGGATCCACCATTCAAATTAAACAGTGTGCAGTAAAGCATTAAGTCTGTATTCAACAAGTTTAATTACTGTGTAAATGAAAGAAATTATTATTCATTCATGACATTTATTTCAGTTCCAGTGCTAGCTGCTTTTATAAAACTGGGATTGGGGGTGCAGGGGGAGGAGGAGGCTGGGTGTATAATTACTACTATATTTCTTTGCCAAACATTAGTGAACTTCAACAAAAAGTTCTTGTTTTCTCTATGGAGGAAAAAGCATGTGAGCTCTCAATGATGAATCTTAGGGACGCCCACAGCCTTGACACGGTGCCAGGCTCTGCTAGGTACACCAATATTCGGGAGGCTGATAACAGAGAGCTCATTGAAGCCCCAGGAGCAGCTCGGGACTCCGGCGGGTCAGAAGCCACCCAAACGATGGGAACAATCCAAGGTGCCTCCCCAGCAGTAACAGGAGCTGTGCTGTAACAGGGAAGATAAACGGGCAGCTGATGCTATCGGGGCCTGGCCAACAATGCATCTTTTCTAATGGATTTTCACAGGGCTTAAACTTCAAACAAAGGAAAGGGAAAATAAAAACCTCCGAGCTGATTCAGATCAGGCATGTTTGGAAGCCTGAAGAAGGCGAGGGAGAGGCTGCACAGGGAGGGGACATGCACGACACCAGTCAATCTGTCACTCTCTCTGCCTCATCCTGCACACGGTGCTGATCCCAGGAGAACACCTGTTACCTGCTCAGACCCACCCAAAACGTCCGAGCTTTCTGGAGAGTGCTGTAAACAGATCCTAGTAACTAATCAAAACTGATCCTCCAAAAAATATGCTTTTCCTGGAAGAAGTAATTCCTGTACTCTCCTTGCCCTCCAACTATCAGCATTTCATCACTGTGCTACAGGAGTGATTATGCTCTGGCAGAAGTGGCCTCGGTTTACTTTAAGGAAGGAGAAAAAAAAGAAAGAAAAATCAACACTGGGCCACACAAGTTGTAAGTAAGAAATTACAGCTGATGCATTTAGATAAGTGGAAGGAGCAGGAATGATCCTGAAGGTCAGCCTAAGCAGGGGAACGACTGCAGTGATGTTTCACAGCCACATTTAGACATTCCACTTCTCCACTTGTGCCAACCAGAAAATACCCCCTTTTCGAGGGAAGCTCCATGGAACAGCCACGGCTGCCCAGCTCTGAAGGCCCAGGAAGTGTGCACACTCAGCTGAGGGAACAAACAGGACTGGTTTTTTGCATTTCAGGGTAGTACAAATCAGTCTGTTCTGATCTCATTCCCGATTCAAAATGAGTTGCTCTGAAGTTTGTTCCCAATTCCTTTGCTGAACCTAATCAAGCCAAGTGGAACAAGCCATAATCCAAGCAGAATTCAATGAACTGCACCCATTAAGAAGGCTATTAAAGCTTGTTCTCAGGGTTTAAACCAGGAGAAGATTTAAGGTGAAGAAGAGATTATCCCACATCTGCCCCCCGTGACCTCCCTCTGCTGGCACCAGAACTGCCACAGTCAGAGGGACAGATGTCGGAGCGGGTGGATTTGAGACACTGACCTATTCTCCCACGTTCTACATGGCACTGACTTCCCAGCTAACTCTTTTTTTGCCCACAGACTGCATTTAAGGCTCAGAACTGTCACACTGCTGCTTTGGTTCGAGCACTGCCCCCTCCATCAGGCTGGGGCAGTCACACCACAGCCCATGGACAGCCTGATCCTCCCTCCTGATTAGAGCACAGGGTTTGCAGACACAAAGCACTATCTCGTGCCAAGACCTGATTACTGATGCACCCCAACAGCCACAGCAACAACAGGGAAGGTAATTACACCCAGAAATGGGTTACACACAAAGCCAACTGCTGTGGCCAAGCCTGCACAAGAGTATCTGCATTTACTTTTTCGCTTGCTTAAAATAATTGCTTAAATCATGCTATTAGTAGCAGGAGACCAATCCCCACATCATCTTTGTACTTTTGAACATCACTGAGAGCTGAGGACCAAAGAAGGGCAGCATTCCTTCCAACCTCCATCAGCACACCCAACCCATGGGCACCTCTCCCTGGGAGAGAGCCGGGCTCTGTGCTGGGGGGACACCAGCTCTTCACAGAGGCAAAGAGGGCTGGGTTTGGTGTTCTGGAGGAGGTGAGGAGGCACTACCCAAATCCAAGCCCACTGATCCAAAAGCTGAGGAATGACTGCTGCACAAGCACCCACACTGGACACGTCACCAGAGAGTCATTTCAGACGCTTCTGTCCACCCTCCTCCTGGGTACCTGCACATGAGCAAGAGGACTCAAACCAGCTCCTCAGGGAAAACACTTCTCTGCCACACTGCACACACATACACAGCATGGCTTTGCCCATACCACTGACGTCCTTGTCTCAGCCAGTCAAGAGTTTTCGACTGCCCACAGAAAAGAACAACCACAGAAATGGGGCAAGGCATCCTTTCTGCCCATCAACATGGGAAGAAGTGACTTCAACATCACTTAAGAATAAAATGGGCAGGAAAAATTTGTTGCATTGATAGTACCAGAGTGATATTTTTTGACATTATGATTTCTTGCCTAGCAGCCTGTGTTTACTGATCCTCCCTGACCACAGAGACTTCACCTCAGAGGGGTCGAGTGCTTGGTGAACATTCCATGGGGAAGAGCAAACTCCTCCACCAACACAGGCGCTCACAGGCAGGGGCCAGCCCGCCTGGAAAGCACACTCAGCCTGTCACTAGGCATTTCCACAGCCAGCTGAGATGCATGAACAATTCATATAAGGCAACACCAAAAATAAAGCTAATTACTTTAGGCTCATGATAAGAGAGATCTTTTTCTACAGGCAACTTTGCAAGGTCACCTTTCTTGCTTTAGTTAGTCTCTCTTTCTTTTTTTTTTTAAAAAAAAAAAAAAGGAATGACATTGAACTGCTTTCAAAGCTTATCTAATTCCACCTCAGGGCAAGAAGGAGTTAAGACCTTAAAAAATACACACACATGAATAGAAAGCCAGGCTGCCAGGGCAATGTTTTAAAAAAGGAAAGGGGAAAAAAAAGAAGTATTTTCTTACAGTCAAAACAGAACCACAACCCCAGTGTTTAAGGTCATTTCCTCTCCTCACAGCGCTGGGAGCAATCCTGTCAATCAGCCGGTGTGCTGGTAGTCTCTGCTCACTGCGAGGACAGAAAGTGGCACAGCACAAGAGCAACATTTGCCCGCTGGGAAAGGGGGATGGAGGACGCAGCTTTCAATTGATTCCAAAGGTCCTTTGGGAAAGATGGAGCCTCTGGTTTATAAGCACTGACATTCAGCTCTCAGAGGAGCAGGCTGATACCTATTTAATTTAATGCCATTTTCCAGTAGGGACATGTTTGTCAGGCTCTTGCCCGGGAAGCCCAGCCAGCACCACCCGCCTGGTGGGACAGGACAGCCCCAGCACACGGCAGCAGCAAAGCTCTCAGCTCCATCAGGGAAAGAGGGCCTTCTGCTCCACACTATTTGCTCCTGCCTTTGATCCAGTGGAGGGGGAAAATGCCAACACAACCACCACTGTGTCTTTTGAGAGGAGTGTGTGCCCAGACCACCCTGACCCCCTGAAATGAAAGCCAAACCTGACCTGGCTACACCCCAGGCACAACCTCACCCTCACCTTAGTTTGTGACATTTCTTTGGGCAAGTCCCTCAGACAGGTGCTCTTACATGCAAAATGGAGGTATTTACCTCATTTTCGAAATAGATTGTTGCATGACAGACGAGGGTCTTTCAAGATACGATACCATTATTCTTCCCTTAAAAATTCATCCTTAGATGATGGCACTGACCTGCTGCTGTCTGGTTGCCACGATCTGTGTTCCACTGTGAGTACACACCATGGTGGGATTGTGTGCCATGGTGGTGTGTGATCACACCACTAACCTGAGGAAAGGAGGACAAGGTCTGGGGCAGACTCAGGAAAGCTCCAGGAGGCAAACATGACTTTGGCTCATTAATGACACCTTCGGCTTCTACAGTGAAGCCAGTGGGGCTGCACAGAAACACCCCATACTAGATCTCCTATCAGGCATCAAAAGATGGAAATACATGCTTGGTGTAATATTCAATCTCATGTAAGGAAGCTGGGCATCTGTTTCGCACTGATCCCTTAAAGCTTCATCAGTCTTGTGAAGCTCAAGGATCTGTCCACAAACAAACATACTGGTGAAGCTGCTCCACAATTTGGATTTTAGCTAAACCCTAATCCAGACTAAGAAGATCTGTAGAATTACACAAAAATTGCCCTGTCACAAAACAGAAGAATATATCAGGAAAGGTCTCCATGACATTTTCAGGTTGGTGTCTTCTCTCCCAGCCTTTGCAATGCTCACAAGGCACTATCAGTGCATCTCCAGCCAGACACATTGGCTTTCACTGGACTGATCATGTGAGTCAGGATTAGTGAAGGAAATTAAAGGCTACTGCTATTTTCTTATATACACCTCAGTGAATTGTTCCAAAGTAGAAAAATATTAGACTGTATATCAAAATCAGACAGATCCAATCAATGCTGTACCCATGTCTATGTTTAAACTGACAAGTATTACATGTCTAATGTACTTATATATTAAACACTACATGCCACGTTTAAACCTCGAAGTATTACATTACATGTATAAACGTGCCCACACACAGACACTTCGACACAAATCTCCTGAGTTTTGCCTACAATCATGATAAAAATCAGTTTGCAGCTGTGCAGGCAACTGTTCAGGTCAGAACTGAGCACTGACTCTGTTCCACACAGACTCCATTCCTGGATGGAAATGGTTATGGAGACACAGGCTCTATTTTGACTTTTTCATCTGAAGAGGATGAAAGAATTGATGTGACAGCAAAGGATATGCTGTGCTTAAGAGCTCACACATTTCCTTGTATATTTATACCTCTGGCCTCAGAGATGCAAAGCTTTTGCAAACCCGTGTCCAGTGATGTGCTGAGTGCCAGGACTGCTCATGTGGAGTGCAGAGAGGGAGGGCAGGATGAGCCCAGCACCGTCCCAGTGCTCCAAGGGTGACCTGCTGTCACAGCCAGCTTTCCCTCTGTGCAGCCTGGACAGCAATCCACACTTCAGCAGCCACTTCCACCCCTGAGAGACCTGCTGGCTTGTGTTTGCTCAGTGTTGTGAACAGCCCTGTCCTGTAAGGCCCTTTCAGCTCTCAGGGCAAGCCTCGTGTCACCACACACAGTGCCAAGTGTGGCTGCAGTCGGGCTCCCACTTTCCTGGGCTCCTGCAAGTGCTACTTTGGGTAAAAACAACATACACAAGTGTAGAGCTTCCCTGATCAAGGAACTTGATGCTTATTCCTTCTAACAAACAGGGATCACTCAGAATATTTGAACATACAAGCCCATCTGTGACCCTGCAGTAGCCGAGCACCCCAATGCCTCTGACATTCCAAACCTGATCACCCTTTGGAGAGGGAGAAATTAAAAAATACTCCTTTTACACAGAGATGCAAGATTACAATTACCTATAAAAAAGTCTTAAATTAAACCACTAACCTAAAGGCCTCGTTGCCTGGGCTGCTGCACTAACAAGGAAAATCAGAAACCTTCAAAAGCCCTGGATTGGGCTCATTTTTCTCTCCCAGATCAGGGACCTTAAGAAGATGAGATCCCTAATTCACACACATATACATGCTTGAAGTTAGAGGAGAAAAGATCCAAGTCTGAGTTGCCCAGAATGAGAAGGGAAACTTTACCTTGATTTGAACCTACAAGTTTTTATGAGAGCCCTCACTGTCCCTTCCCTTTTCTGGTGCAGGACCCCACAGGGGTCACTCACTACCCTACAGCCATCAGCTGAAGTACCTTCCAAGGCAGGTGCTGCCCTCCAACATCCATAACTAATTGTTTTTAAATATTTCTCATGATCCTGTAAGATATCCTTTTACTCAGTCCACTGCCTAGAGCCAGGAGAGAGCTGGGTTTAACAGAGTGGTGCCTTTGAAAGGACTGAACTTTGATGTCCCAATCTCACACAAACCAACAAGGCACAAAAAATGCAACATAAAATTCACGGGGCACCACTCCAGGGAACTTTTTGGAACATTTTTCAGTAAATTGAATATTCTTTTAGATTTATTAGAGATTTAGATTTATACCTGCTGTTGGTCTCAGAGGTGAGTAGACGAGGTCACAAAAGCAGTATCTCTTTCAGTAATCTACCTCCACAGACAGTGGAAGGACCCACATCTCTCCCTATCACCTTCTGTCCATGTTGAGGAGAAAAATGGGATTTTGTGCTCCCAGTTTCTCTCACTAGCACACCACAGTGATATCTGAGCACTGAACTAACCCGTTTTCTAAGACAAAACAACAAAACTTCATCCTGTACCTTCAGCCAAGGAGGGGGATGATTTTGGCTTCTCTATGGTTTCTCCTTTTTTTACGAGGAAGGAGGGAAAAAGGTCTGGGCAGGCGGTGAGGACAGCAGCAGGAGCAGGAGCCAGCAGGAGGGCTGGGCTCATGGCACTGCTCTGCTGCACAGGCTGCCCTTCCTTCCTACCAGGCTTCCCAGCATGTCCCGGAGCGCAGCCCCAGCAGCACAGCCTGCACTGGCACCACCCTGGGGCCATCCCCACAAGGTAAGAGCTGTTCTCTGCTCCCCCTAGGCAGAGCCCTGGTCCCTGAGAGCTGCACTCTGTGCCCAAGTGGTGCCACTCCTGACGGGAACAGGGGCTCGGAGTGTAAGGAATACCCAACACCTCACACGTTCCATATGGGTGCCTCTCTCTCCAAACTTGCCAGCTTGACCCCTTTCCATTTCAGCATCCCAATCCTGCAGCAGAACAGAGTTTATTTCAGAGAGGATCCCCGGGCCTGGAAGCAGAGACCTTTTCTGACCACAGCAGGTGATGATCCTCAGTGACACAGGGGTGAGGAAATCCAAACCGGGTCATAAATGGAGGCAGCAAAAAAACCAGCATGAAATTGCCTCTGAGAGGCAGCTGATCTTCTCTGTCCAGGCAAGTGCTGTTAATGTATTCTAGCACAGCTTCAGCTTTAACTCTCCTGGATTGACAACAGAATTGAATTACCCTTCCAAATCTCTCTCTTTCAACTTGTCATAAGATTTTTTAATCCAACAAGAAGCACTTCCTTGGCAAAGCTGCAATTGTTATATTTTTTCCAGCTTTTCTGATTTAGGGATTTTAATCTTTTCAGCCATGAATTGACTTCTCTGTACTAGCACTCACAGAAAGAAACCCCAGCTATTGCTCGCCACGCAAGCTGCCAAGTCCCTGGGACCAGATGGAACAGATCCTAGGCTTTTAAAGGAAATCATTGACAGGCAGGGAGAACACACCAAACACAAGCGGAGTTTCAAGAAGGCTGGACAAAGATTGATTGCAACACAGAAATGACAGAACACTAAACAAGGAAATAGAATCCCTATCTGTTCATCTCTAACATCTGTATTGTGTAGAACACTGGGAGCTCCAAACACTGCCTGACCAAAGCTGCAGGGTAATGCAAGCCACGGGCAGCCCCTGCCCCGACGGGCCATGGACGGCGGCCCCGCCACCCAGAAACAGCTATAGGGGAAGGCAAAAGGAGACATCACAACCATGGCTGAGACCTAGAGATGAGATGTGTGCCTCAGAGCATACCTCTAACAAGGTATGTCAGAGCTGCCACCAAAGTCATGCAGAGATGCCAGCTGAAAAGGGGGGAAGGACCAGCTCCAGAGCTTTGAGAGTGTTTCTATCGTTATCACCGAGCCATGGGCAGCATTTGTGCCTAGGCAGAGCTTAATTCACCTCCTTTAAGCTTCTCTGACTTCTTTCACAGTTTATATTTGGATGCTCGAGAAAGGAACTATTTAGTTACTGAACTCGAGTTTATGATACAGTCAGTGAAATTCAACCCAGTCTTTTAAGCAGATTAGGATCTACACACAGACCTTTGAACCTGCTGTGTTACTGTGTTGGCTTTCACAGCTCATCCCCAAAGGAATAAAATTACTCCATTTAATTAGACTCCAACTCTCCTCATCTGCCCCAGAACCTTCCCATCACCTCATTCAATTGTGAACATAATTTAGGCCTAAAGGTTTGTCCTGATTTTTCACTGGGGTGCTGAAGAGCTTTGTCATGCAATAATTCATCCATCTTCAAACTTTTCTGGAGAAACTGCAATAGAAATGCTGCTTGCCTTCTCTTCATTCTGTATCTTGTCCAATACTTTCAAAGAAATGCATTGGAATTCTTCCCAAAATGCTGCATAGATTATACTCCTGATAAGACATGTGCCTTCACACCCATTTTATGGGTGAAGAAAATGAAGCCCATAGAGGAGTTGATGTGAGATTCCTCTTCCCAGACCCAGAGCACTTTCAGTAGAAAATTAGGAACCCAGCTATTAATACCACACTGTAATCACCATGTGAGATGCCTTTGTTTGAAGGGAACAACCACAGCCAAAGCCCCAGCAGCTGAGCTCTGTGGGTGCTGGAGAACACCCATTTTATGCAACACTCATCATGTAGGACAAGATGCTTCAGCAAATGCTGCCCCAGAGCCACCAGCACAGAGAACGGCTGCACTGGGCCAGATCAAAGGCTCAGCTTGCTCAGCATCCTCTTTCCAATGGTGGCCATAAATGGGTGTCCAAAGGAACAGAACAAAAATAGGCTAAGTACATATAATACTCCTGTCTCTATTTATAATACCTACATCTTTCCCCCTTGCCTCCACCTCCAGTCATTTCCAGCTCACTGAGCTCCTGACAGTGTTTCTGCCTGCTCAGTGGCAACCCACTGATTTCTTTTCCATTAATTTGTCCACTTTCCCACACGTGATGTAAACTTTGAGCATCCATAGTTTCCTTGACAACAACCTTCCCAAAGAACCATCCCCATCTGATCTCGTTCCACCTGGCTCTTTCCAACTTCCTCTGACATCTCCAAGTCCTTATGTCAGAAGACAGTGAACAAGGCAGTGAACAATTCCCATCCCCCTGTGCCCTGCCTGATTTCCCAGAACTTCTGTCACATCTCCTCTATCCATTCACCCAGCTGAAGGGTTCTAGGTCACTCAGTTCTGCCTCCCACTGGGGCAGTTTGACACCTCTGAACAGCATTGCAGTCTTTGCTGAGCACTTGGTACCTACACGTCTTTGGAGAGGGGATGACGAGAGTGGCATGTGTCCAGGACAGGGATAAATCAGGGATTGCTATCCCATCATAGCAAAATTCCCTGTTCCATTCTTAGTACATTCCCTAATTTTAGTAGGTTAGTCTTTTTTACCACTACAGAGTGATGTGCTGATGTTTTCATGGAAATATCCATAAAAGCCCAAGACCTCATTCTTGCATAGAAATGGAGTTAGAACCTCCCTGATTTCACTCTTGCATGGAAAGCAGCTCAGAGTCCATCCCTTCATTAGGACTGTTTTAGTGAATGGTCACCAGAACCCCTAAAAGCAGCACATGGCACATGTGCTTTGGCCCAGGCCTGATCCTAAGGTGAACTTAGACACAGGTAATTCCACTCGGAATCCCTTCTCCAGCCCGTGCTCCCTCCTGCACCCACCCCACACTGTAACAGAAAGGTATTTTAACATGCCCGGTGCTGTTTCATCCAACCAGTGTCTTCAAATTTGCTAAAAGCACCCATAAATATTTGATAGAGCAGACAATGCTGCTCTCACATCTATTTGCAAACAAGATTGTTTTTTCTTCCAAGCAAATCCAATAACTTGATTATCTGATCTGGTCTGTTCTTATTTTCTCTGCTTTACAATTTTCAAATATTTGCAGTTGTAAGTCTTTTAAAGCTTTAATTTGCTTAAAATGATTCACAAGCACCTTGTTAATCTTTTATCAGTTTTATTGCAAACTGTAAACAAAACCCAGTTCTTAAATAATTAAAGGGCAGAACTAGCCCTCAGGCAAATGAAGTCCGGGAGGGGAAGATAAATTTAAAAATCAGAGTAAGCCCATAGATTATTTTTTTTTAATTCCCATCTACACAATTGGTGAATCTAGCTTCAAAACAGAGAGCAAGTCTAAAAGAACAGATTGTGTGTGACATCCCCCCAGCCAGATTCTCTCACCTACTGTGTCCTGAATATTAATCTATCAAGTACCTACACATTGCTGGTTATGGAGTTAAACACACCACAGGCTTACAAGTCAAAACTTGGGTCCCAAAGAGCATCTCAAAAGAATTCCTCTGCATTTCTGCGTGCCCAGGGATGCCTGAGTCTCTTCCTTATCAGCCTCAAGAGGGTCCCCCCACCCAGCAGGTCTCACCTCTGCTCCTCACCCAAGACAAGGGAGCTGCTGCACACTCTTGTCCTCCAGCAGCACCCAGGACCTCCTCCTGCCACCCCAGGGCAGAACTCGCTGGGCACAGCCCAAGGGCACAGCTCAGGCAGCTCCTGCCCACACCACCCCAGCTGGGGACATGTTCCTGTGCCTGCCAGCTCTTGGCAGGGCTGTGAAAGCACACCCTGCTCAGCCAAAACACCAGAAACCCCCAGAAAGGAGAGCCACTGGCATGATCAGAGGGGCTGGAGCAGCTCTGCTGGGAGGAAAGGCTGAGGGAATTGGGATGGTCCAGCCTGGAGATGAGAAGGATTCAAGGTGACCTCATTGTGGCCTTCCAGTACCTGAAGGAGTTACAAGGGAGATGGAGAGAGATGATTTACAAGGGCCTGGAGAGACAGGACAAGGGGGAATGGCTTCAAACTGACAGAGTGGGTTTACATGGTATATTGGAAGGAATTGTTGGCTGTGAGGGTGGGCAGGCCCTGGCACAGGTTGGGCAGAGAAGCTGTGGCTGCCCCTGGATCGCTGGAAGTGTCCAAGGCCAGGTTGGACGGGGCTTGGAGCAACCTGGGCTATGGAAGGTGTCCCTGCCCATGGCAGGGGGTG
>JAWWEE010000048.1:9540610-9575273 GCA_035221455.1 Xenops minutus | reverse complement strand
GAGGGTGGGCAGGTCCTGGCACAGGGTGCCCAGAGAAGCTGTGGCTGCCCCATCCCTGGAAGTGTCCAAGGCCAGGTCAGATGGGGCTTGGAGGTACCTGGGCTGGTGGAAGGTGTCCCAGCCCATGGCAGGGGGTGGCACTGGATGGGCTTTAAGGTCCCTTCCAACCCAAAGCATTCCATAATTTTATGATTTGCAATAATCCATATTTACAAGTTAATTAAATACCTACATTCATTTTCCTTGATTAGGCCCAATCTTTAGTCACAAGCACATAAAATGACAAATCTCACTCATTTCCCTAAAATGCTGGCAAGTCACAGTTGCAACACAATTTTTAAAAAATGCAAACTTGTCATATTCATAGGCAGGGAAGGAAAAATTTCAGCAGTTAAAAGTGATAAAAATAGTGAACCAGGTGCCTGTGCTGAGTAATTCTGGAAGGCACAACCCTTTGCTGATCATCCCCACCAGTTTAAGGAGTAACATCTGATTTCACACCTGCAGAAATCCATCTACAAAGCAATGAGGAAAAGAAGTAGCAAAGATAAATAAATAAAATTAGCACAATTATCTCCAGCAAACACTTTTGGAGAAAAAAAAAAACCCAGGTGGTTTCCCACCTTCCAGACAAGGATGGTTTGAATGCCATTGGAACAGGGAGCCTCTCCAGGAGCAGGCTGGTCAAAGCCCTGCTGGTGCCTCTGGGCACAGATCTGACCCAGAAAGTCACCGACTCAAGCAGTTATCCCTGACTCCATCAAGCTGTGGGTACAGATTTCTGGAAGAGTTCATCATTCCAGGGAAAAGGAATGTTTTGGTGAGGTGAGCTCAGGTCACCAGATTTGGGGCACTGTATTATGCAAACACTGGGCACGTTTCAGTATCTGACCTCAAAAACCACAGACTTCTGAAAATGTGTTCCTTACCCCAGCAAGGGGAGGAAATGGTCTGGGATGAAAAAGCTGCTTGTGGGGAGTGGGAAGGAGAAGGTGCCACACAGGAGATAAATAACCAAATCTTTGTCTAATTACTGTTAAAAGGGACGAGGCAAATCATGAGCAGAGTCAGGGATGAAAAAAACCTGAATTCTCTAAAAATACAGCCGGCTCATGAGTCTCCAGCTGCAGAGCAGCCCTTTCAAGATGCAGCTCTCAGTGCTTGTTGAGAAAGATGCTTCCTGCCTCGATCCCCCTGGAAGAGCAGCACAGTCTAATGGAAGTCACATTTGATGTGCTCTGTGCTGCTCAGTGCAGAGTGGCTGAATTACTGGGTGCAGACCTCATCATACTCTTAAAAAGTAATTTGGAATGAGGACTTTGATTTAGATTGGCTTTATCCTTTACTTTCAAAGTACAACTGGTAATAATGTAGTCTGTGAGTTTAACATTTGAAACAGGGGTTCCATTTACCTCTTTGTACTTACTGGAGGAAAATGACTGTAATTGAAATCTTTCTGCTGGAAATGAAGCCCTTCTAACATTTAAAGTGGTTGCTTGTCCTTCAGGCTTTTTATTTTAGCTGTCAAAACTGTAAACTGCCTTTCAGAGCACTGAGAGTCTTACAGGAGAGGATGAAATGAATGTACCCTGGATCTAGGTACTGGGTGTTTTAATCTAATTTTCTAGCTAGAAATACAGCATTTCTCTCCCTTGGGCACTGCTGGGAACAGGAAAATTAAGCTTCACTTCAGTTCAGCAATATCTATCAATGAACCTCAAACAAGGGACAGGGCTTTTCAAGGACAAAGCAAAACCTTTCAAGTCCTCCAGTTTCATCCATAAGCCCCCTCACATCCAGGCAGCAATGTGTGAAGCCAGACTGCCCACTCATGCCGCCTCTCTCCACACATCTCCCACACTTTCTAGAATTTCATAGATTTTCCAAGAGCTTGCCTTTTTCCTTTCCCCTTCAGATCAAACTGATTTCCTAGTGTCAGCACTATTATTCGCATGAAGCTTTTGAATTTTAATCCCAGTGTAAATGCACTCAGGCTCAATATGGGTATTGTGTGAAAGTGGCTCGTGGCCAAGTGACCTTATATTAAATCTCTGAAAGGGTAAACATAAAAACTTTGGGTCTTATCCAGTAGGCTCCCCTTTAGTTTGTATTTTAGAATGTTAGCAATTGACTTCATAATAGACTGAAAGATAAGTTGTGTGGATTTCTACTTTAGATAGTTTATTATCTCATTAAAAATACACTGCTGTGAAAAGGTTTTATAGTGCGTGTCTGCACAACTTCAAAAACTGTTTGGATGACTTGAGCAAACTAACACACCAAAGCACATCAATATAGCCAAGGTCTCTCTCTTCTGTTTCCTGTTCCAACATATCCTTAGGATTAAAGGTGAACATCCAAAGACAGTTTAAGACCATTTTTCAGGCTTTGTGTTGCAGCTGCAGCACCATTTCCTACCAGTACAAACCAGCCACTGCACAAGCAGCAGATGACCTGAATTAACTGGTTAAGAGATCTCAAAGTGCCAGGTGGATCCAATGAGTTTGGAAGCTCCCAGAGGTCCTGTGAGGGCTAAATCCTTGAAGCTCAGCAAGTTACATCAGCACACCTTCGTTCAGGTCTATCTGCAGAGGCTGCAGATAACCCAGACGGGATGAGCAGCTTCAAACCAAATCAATAGAACAGTTTATGCAGGAAAGTGTAGTGATGCCAAGAGAATAAAACAGGTTGACAATCTATATGGGAAGGAATATTTTACAATATACAACCTGCCTGCAGAGTTACCTCTGACATGTATATAAATGTATAAACTTTATCACAGCAGGGTCTTCAGACACCAACATCATCTGAAGTAAACCAAAAGAAAAGAAAAAAAAAAAGAAAATATTTGTGATGGCCAGAGGCAAGGACATCAACTTCAGCAAAGCCAGCCAGCTAATAAAAATGTCAATGAACTTCTTTACAAGAGAATTAAGAGGGAGCAATGCAGTGTCAGCACTGCAGCACACACAGGAAGAGCAGCCCCAGTTCTGATTAACTGAGACACTGCACTGGCAGCAGGGCACAGACCCAACCTTTCCCTAACCTAAAATGACCTCCCTTAAACAGAGATTATGTAACACTTCCACATGAGGAGAGTAAACTTAAATTACTTTAATTTTCACAGGCTGCTGCCAGAAGAGACATCACTGTCCTTTCCACTAACCCTCACCCAGGTATTTCCAGGTACAGCCAGTTGCACACTTGTGGTGAACTGGGACCTGCCTGAAAACAAAGCCAGCACCAAAAAGGAATAAAACCTGCTCAGTTCCAGTTGGATCACCTCCTCACATGGCTGCACAAACACTAGTGCTGACAAGTGGGAGTGGGAGCACTCGTTCCTGCAGCAGCCCACACTTGTGTCATCCGAAGAGGAGAAACTGCATCTCCAAGTGAGATTCCAAATCCACTTAGACAAACCACCATAAAAAGCTGGTTTGAGAATTTCAAAGGTTCTTCAGCTTAGCTCACATAAACCCAATTTCTAAAACCTTGACAACATGGAGGAGTTGCAAAAGAATTTGACCTAATTTTTTCTAAGTCAGTGCAGTTTCACTATTGCAGAAACACTTGTTCCATGGAGTGTGTACCCAGAGTGTCCAGACAGAGAACTGCAGTTTAATAAATTCAGCGTCAGTTCACACCTAAGCCACACTAGCACAACTTTCACAGGCAAACAAGACTTGAAGCTAATGCAGAACAAGCCAAGCCACAGCCACAATAAGAATGTTGACACAAAGTCCTGTGTTCAGCAAGTGAGTACAGCCCCACCTCGTAGCCAAGACCACAATTTCTCATGAGCCTTTCATTAGGAAACCCCCACTACAACCCAAAAGGATAACAGTCTCTTTTCACACATTAAACCCAATAAAAGACCAGCCATGTACTTCGGTTTTTGTCTTCCTAAGTGTGTGCATTATGGTTTGGGGATTTTTTTTCTCCCCAACAGATGAACAAACTTGGCAACTTCCCTGGTGAATCGGAAGAAAGTCTTGTAAAGGCACAAGTAGCTCTAAGAATACAGATTAAATGGGCTTCCTGGATTTCATCCACGTTCAAATTTCCCAGGTTGTAGATCTCAAAAATATCTGTCTCTGACAAAACTGGTATGACAGGTTATGTAACACACACACAGAATCACCCGGTGACAGCAGAGCAGGAACATTATCTGCTCTGTTCAGGGACTCGAGGGCTTTCTGGATGAACTGCAAGGGGTATTAAAAAAAGAAAAGAAACAAGAAACTGAATCACAAAATGTAAAGGAGAAAGAAATCCTCATGAGTTTTAAATAGCCAGCCTCACCCACTGGCAAATAACCACTGATTTCCTTAGATTTTTATTTCCAGGAAGTTCCATATGCTAAATATGCTGAGGTGATTTGTTTTAATATAGATGTTTATAGATCTGATATGATTTAAAGAACATAGAATTACTGCAGAGAAACATGAAGGAAATAATATATAACTGCCTAATAATGTGGGGTTTGCAGCCTTTATGAGACTGCCCAAAACAAATGAAAATGGAAGTTACATCTGAGACTGTTAAATATGCTATTTGCAGCTTGGGATAAATGCTAGGACAATCTTGTTAAATGAAATACAAATGCTTCTTGTTAAATGAAATAGATATGCTTTCACTGAGTGCAGTATAACTTGAGGCACAAAGACAAGAAATAAATCAGTGTGGGACTATTTGCCAGAATAGAAAATTTCAGGCTAACAGCACACGCATGGCTTTGCTCTCTGTTTTAAGAACAGCAAGTCACAAACTGCTCGAGGATGTTTAGGGAACAGATAGTGAGGCTCACTATTTTCACAAAAAAAAAGTTGTCTTGCTCATTTCCCTATGTCGCTGGATTAAAGAGAACAGCAAAGCTGCATCCACAAGGCTGAGGTGTCTCAGCACTGCTGGAGCCAGCTCGGGCTCTAACCCGGGCAGGGAATCCCCAGTGCAAACACATCACTGCCAGCCAGGTCCCCGCTGCACTCCTGGTCCCTCCTGTCCCTGTCCCCGTCCCTGGGACCGAGGGGCAGGGAGCTGCTGGAAGCAGTGTCGGAGGACAATCCCACAGAACCCCCTCTGCTCTGGGCGATGGGAAATACAGCCAGCTCCACAGCAGATCCCGGCAAAGAGCCCGAGAATACACCTCGCTACTTTGTGATCAACAAACTTCTTCCTTCCCGTTTTAATTACGGGCATGCAATACTTAGTTACTGACGGGAAGAAAAGAGCTGCCCCCCCTGCAGAAGCAGGTCCCATCTCCCAGCCCCGCAAACATCCCTCCCGTCCCAGCTCCACATGAGGAGAACAAACGCGTCTCCAGCACCCTGGGCTTTTCCTGGCACGGCACTGCAGGGATTCCAGCTCCTCTCCTCTCCTGCACCGTGCCCGAGGTGCCGGCACATCCCCAGCCCTGCCCTGCCCCGGCTCCGGCACTGCCCTGTCCCTGGAGCCCCGGGAGAGCTGATCCACGGGGGAACTGATCCACGGGGGAACTGATCCATGGGAAAACTGATCCACGGGAGAACCGATCCACGGGAAAACTGATCCACGGGAAAATCACGGGAAAACTGATCCACGGGAAAACTGATCCACGGGAGAACCGATCCACGGGAAAACCGATCCACGGGAAAACTGATCCACGGGAGAACCGACCCACGGGAAAATCACGGGAAAACTGATCCACGGGAGAACCGATCCACGGGAAAACCAACCCACGGGAGAATCAATCCATGGAAGAATCAACCCATGGGAAAACTGATCCACGGGAGAACCAACCCACGGGAAAATCACGGGAAAACTGATCCACGGGGAAAATCAATCCACGGGATCTACGGGAAAACCGACCCAGGGGAACACCTACCTAGGGGATAATGAGCCCCGGGAAAGCCGGCCCCGGGAGGGGTCCCCGGGAAGGGCGGCAGGACTCACCTTCTCGGCATGCTTGAACTTGACGTAGAACCAGCTGGACTTGATCATGGTCTGCCCTCCTGCCCTCGCCAGAACACGCACGAGAAGCCACTCCAAGTGTGCCGGCAGAGCCGGGGATGCTGCGAGGGGAGCGCAGGGTCCCGGGGCCGGGAGGAGGAGGAGGAGGAGGAGGAGGAGGAGGAGGAGGAAGAAGAGGAGGAGGAGGACAGCCCCGGGTGCCGCGTGCCCTCCCCAGCTCAGCCCCGCTCGCCGCAGCTCTGGCCGCTGACAGCAGAGCTCCTCAGATGGACCTGAGCTGCGTTCATCGGAGTGGCACATGTCAGAGAGCCAGGAGGCTGGCTCCGGCGCTGGCAGCCTCCCAGGACCGGGACCTCCCCCCGCGGGATGAATAATGAATTCCAGCGCTTCCCTCCAGACACGGATTAACACCTGGCTAAACATTATTCTGACAGTGAGCTGGTCCCGGCCGCGTTAACCCCTCGCTCGCCCACCAGGCAGGGTGGTGATGCTTTGGAGCCTGTCCCACAATGCCCTCCCCCCTCGAAAGAAAGATTACAGGACTATATATAGTTTAGAAACAATAAAGCCTCTTAAGCATAAAGCAAATATCTCCTTTCCGATTCTGCAGCTGCAGTTACACTGCCGTGGAACCAGAGCAAGTGCTCTCTCCTCATCCCTGCTTTGTCAGCCCCCCCTCTCCAAACACACTCGGTAAGCTGTGATGCTCTCAGGCTCATGTTTTAAAATAGTATCTGTAAAGACATCTGAAAGGAAAACAACCCAACCAAAACAAACCAAAACCACCACCACCACCAATATGAAACTAATGCATAAAAAGTCCTGGGAATTCAATGGTCAGACTGTTTCTTCTTCTGCCTGTTCAGAAAAACTGCCCAATTCCCTGGCTCTGGTTTAAAGTGACACATTGATTTGGCTGCAAATCTCCCCACTCTGTGCATGCCATGGAGCAGTGAATATCAAGTTACAAGCTACAGGATGAATATAATCAGCCTCCTGTGTTTCCGCTGTGCACAGCCAGGGCTGTGCTGGAGCAGAGCTATTGGCCCAGCATCCTGTGCCCAAACACTTAAGGATGCACAAGGAAACAATGGCAGAAATCTCAAGTCCAGAGATGTGCCCTCAGTATCACATGTAATAACATGGATGGACCTGAATTTGTCACACAGGTAGCTGAACCTCTTTATTCTTCCATAAGGTGCTGAACGAGATTCAGAATTTCACTATGGAAGCAAAAAGTCATCTAATTTTGCAGTTTTAACCCACTGTCTGGTTATCTAAGTGGTGGTCTCAGTCTTCTATCCCAACAAAAGAGAATTATTTGCTTCTCATCATCTTCAGATCATGACTTTACAGATTTTTCTGGCCCCCCTTATATCAAAACTTTTGGGGACCAGGGACTCCCAGATCATTACATTTCTCCTTGTAGGAAAGCTGTGCATATCTCCACAGATCCTTTTCATCACTTTCTGGTCTTTTCAGGTCTAAGTATCTTTTTCATAGACAGAGGGAGATGGAATAAATGCATTTACCACTGAATTACCATCTCCAACTATATGCACACACAGATATAAAGCAGATGAAAACAGATCCTGAAACCCAGTTTGTCAATATTACCCACCTAAAAAGTACTATCGATGCTGGTAACAGTGTCAGTGCATCATCTGAAAGCTGTGACTTTACCTGACTACTCATTCACCTGCCAAAAGAGGTTTTTAGAACTTTTCATAAATTAAGACTTATACAAGGAATCCAAATATCAATATTGACCAATAACAATCACCATATTTAAGTGGAGCTGAGGTTGCTCAGCTTTGCTCTGCCCTTAGACCCCTTCCCTGCTCAGTCCCACTCTCTGTTAGGCCCCTGCCCTTCCCTGATCAGCAGAAAGGGAATTGGGGTGAATTCCTTTCCAACCCCTCTCAGTGCAAACAGCTGGGCTGGTTCAAATCATGGCCATCCACAGCCAGAGCTGTCAGAAATGACTTTCCACTGATGCCACAGAAAAATATTCCCACTCTCCCTTTATTTCTGCCTTCCTGTGGGACAACTAGCCTATGCCAAAAGGGTGGTAAAATGCCCCAGCCTTTTTCAGAACTATGGAAACATCAAAAATGGATGAGAAGGTCTCATACAGGGAGCAACATACACAGAAAATTAAAACACTGATTTTTCTTGGCACCTTCTATTTTCTGCACCTAAAAAGCTGCTTTTTGGACGAGCAAATGGATAAATAGGACAGATCTGGCTGCACAACTGAATGAGATCAGGTCAGTGCAAGAGCCTCACTGCCTCCCCAGCTGCGGCTCTGCTGCTGCTCCTCCAGTCCCTGCAGCAGGACACAGTCCCTGCAGACACCACATGTGTGGTGTCAAGAGCCGCTGTCCACATGGACACCATGGTCTCTTGTTCCCAATTAGAGGAAGTTTGCTCTCTGCACTGACCCAGGAGCTCCCAGGGGGACCTTGGGGCAGCATCACAGGGCGCAGCCACCGAGGAGGAGAGAGCCAACACCCGTACCAGGCACAAACAGCTGTGGCTCAAAGCAATTACCAGGCCCTGGATGTTTTCCACTGGTTCATTAGCATCTGGCAGGACCTAAAGTTCCAGGGTCACAAAACACAGAGCTGTTATTTTATGTCAGGAAAATGCACAGTGACATCCCTCGAGAGCTGTCCTTTCGCAATCAAAGGACAAGTGCAGCGCAGGGAATGGAGATGCAGAATTTCCAGCCACCACATCCCCCAGCCAGGCAGGGATGGGCCCATCACGCCACACATTGCTCATTTTCTGTCACACTGTTGAAACCACCCCCCTTCAGCATCCACAAACAGCCCCTGGCAGCACCAGCAGAGCCTGGTGATTCCTTACGGCACTGACAGCTGGCTAGGTTTGCACACACAAAGTACACACCAGCTTAAGTTTTCAACACTTCATTCATCTTTGCAGCAGAACAAAATACACCATTTATTTCCAAACCTACAGCGTCAGCACTTTCTCTGAAATGTGTTTGGTTCTATGTTTTACAGAGCTATAATCTGTGTGGTGCATGACACCACAGCTTCCCTTCTGTTTGCCAGTCCATGTTCAGCCCCTGGGGACACACTGCCAGACAAGCACCACCTCGGGGAGGGATCCATCCCTAAATGTCCTGCAGCACTCGTCTCCACAACCCTCTTAGCCCACACCTGCTCTTTCAATCACCACCAATAACATGAAATCAGGTACTATCCCAGTTCTGAGTTTGTACAGCAAAAATCCCAACTTGTTTTCATATGGCCCCACAAAGGGAACAATGTTTTGATACAATTCTCACAATTCTCCCAGAATCATCATACTTTGATTTATTCTGCAAGTTTTGCCATACTCTAATAAACCATTTCAACTGTGAGACAGTCTACAAAGGAATTGAAATAACCACCTTTTTAACAGACCATTGGTTCTAAGCCTTTTTAATACACCCTAATGTATTTTTAGATATCGATCCACGTTCATTTCAATTATTCCCCATGACAAAGCTAATCACACACTAATGCAATGTGCAGTGTAACAGTGAGTACTGAGTTGATTTTTAAGTCTCCTAAGAGCAGTGTGTAGCTCCTCCTCTTCTCTCTGACTTTAGGTTTGCTGGTGAGTCAGACTAACTTCTTGGTGCCACACAGGAGGGAGGGAAGGAGCAAACCATACACTATTTCACCTATTTTCACTATTCCACATGGCAGTATCAATGCCCTGAAGAAACCACTTGCACAGCAGAGGCAAGCTACACCAGTCCTGGAGGAAGCTCAAGAGCCCTGACCCTTATGCCAAGCAAAATGAACCTCTGCGTGTCTGCAGGGAGGCTAAAGCAAGATGATGCATTTGCAGCAGGGACTACATCCAAGATGAATTACATCCATTCCTGTCTTCTTGGCACTATGAGAGCAGAAAATCATCTCCCTCCCTATTACCATAATAGCTTTCACACTTCCCAACCAGCAGAGTGAAGTGTGGGGATGCTGAAAGAAATAGCACATAAACAACAAGCAAGAAGTTTAGATAAATAGGAAGATCCCATCTCTAGAAAATGTTTACGGTAATTTTTATAATTACTTTGTAGGGGGAAAAAAGAAAATAAAAGAGAAGCAATTTGGAGTAAGTATAAATGAAAAGGATTCTGAAATGTTTTTCAGTTCAGAATGGCTCCTAATGTATCAGCCAAAGCAGGGATCCCTGGGAGATTTCATGAGGCTGAGAACAAAGCTTATGGGATGTGCAAGTCCACTAAAGTTTTTCCCAAGATGAGAGAACTGCAGAGTGACATGGATCCCATATATAAAGTGCAAGTGCTGAAGCTCCTGCCTGCCTTCCAACACACCCAGCTCTAAACTCACAAATACCTGGGTCACTTCAAAGCACTCAATTCCATTGCAGCCTTTCTGCTTTAGAAGGAACCCAGAACCACACCAGCTCTGTATTGAAATGCTTCACATCCTAAAAGGATTCCCAGGACATGGGCAGTGAGGAAAAGGGTCAGAATGGCCAAACCCAAATCAATGGCTACATGTCAGAGCCAACATGATGAACAAGGCCGGTGTTGCCAGACATTTGTGAGTCACATGGAGGCCCACAGGGAACTGTCCTCTTCCAGGCTACTAGAAAGCACTGTGGGATTTGCTGTCTTGCTATTAACATGGTAACAATCCCATCTTGAACCTTATAACCCCGCTCGCCCATCAACACCATCTGCTCTTTCATCTTGAGTGCTGCCGAAAAATCTCATCATGAACATGCTGCTGTCAATTTGGACTTCTGTGCACGTTTTCAAAGGAAACTCTCTGGGTCACTGCTTTGAACCCAATGTGGGCTGGCAGGATCTGAGAGCTCTCAGGATTTAAAACCCACGTAGAGCAGGCACAGGATGAGCTGCATGCTGTGTCTGGTGTATCAAAGTTCCTGGGACAGGCACCATTTCAGACCAATGAGATACAGGATGAAGTGGTCCTGGAGACCAATACCCCCATCAGAGTCATCCTTTATGGAAAGACTCTTTTGCAATGACTAAAAAGTGCAAGTGATGTTTTCTGCCTGCTCTAAGGTCTGTCAGGTGTGCAAGTGCTCTAAGGTGGTGTCAGGTCTCACAGCTGCTTTCCACTGGGACTAGGATAAAGCCTAAGAAGTAAGGCTACCTGATTCAAAGACAAAGAGTACAGATTAACTCGAGAAAAACAGTCTGAAGTACTTTATCTCCCCCAGCAAAATGCCAATTTGTAATGAGTTACAGTGAGGGGTAACCCAGCTGAGGCATGTACTCAGCTTTCTAGGAGAAATTATGGCTTAGAGGCACAACCACACAACCCTGAAAGATTTAAAGACACCTTAAGACAGTCCACAGAGGACAAGAAACAGACATTTGCTAGTGGTTTACAACCTGCAAGAGACAGACTGAGACAGAAGCAGGACAGCCCATAAGCCTGGCTCATGATGGCTCACAATATGGTACTTCTGCCACACTGAGTTAGATCAGGGTGCAGTAAGGAGAGCTGCTGATGGTACATGATATGTATGTAACTGTGCCAGGAAGTCACGTGTGAGTGTCTGCAGCAATGGGAGGCAAAGGTGGCTTGAAATGTCTTTTTAACCTCTCTGAAAAAGAAGGTGCAGTGCTATAATCTGTAATTTAAAAAATAGCAATAATTGCCAGCTGGACAAAACAGCTTATGATATTAAAAGAGTAAATGATGCTTTTGTAAACCTACAGAATGGTTCTGCATTTTGTTCCCTTGCTTTCTGGTTTGTACAGCTCCAGCACTATTTGGACAGGGTTTTATTACCTGGAGAAGAAAAATCACTTCTGAGAACACACCAGTACTCAAAAGTGTTTGAAAGGACACAATTCTCAAGTGCAGGAAGCAGTGATTTCTGTGACACTCCACCATTTCATCCTGCTGAACACAGCCCTGCAATACACTGCAGGGCTGTGTGTATGTCCCTCATTTACACATGGAACAGGGATGAGGGAGCAATACATCCAGTGGGGAGGGGGAGTAAAGAAATGCCTGAAAAAACAGAACCTTTGCATGCAATGTACGTATATACATAAAAGCACTACCACAAGTTCCCTTCGAACATAAAAAGGCATTAGATGGCAGGGCAGTAATGCCCACAGCTAAATCAAGTCCTGTTCAGCAAAACGTTTTACACTAAAAATCCACAGCAGCACCGATAAGGCTGCAGTGCCAACAGCTCCTGCACCACCATGGATCCAGGGCAATTTACACCTCAGCAATAAGTGCTGTAACCTATTTAACACTTACCAAGGCACAAGGGACAGTGAGCAAGGACCAAGGAAGGAGTTGCACAGAGCTGTGAGGTCCCTGCAGCCATGCCCAGCACCCCAGCAGGTCTCAGATCCCACCCTCAGCAGCCCCGGGCAGTTCACTCACATCCTCATCACAAGCATAATAACCTTTGGCATGAGCCAAAATTCTTCTTGTGTGACACAAACCAAGTAATCCAGCACAATGCAGGAAGGCAGAGACAAAGAAACAACCAGCATCTCCCCAAACATGGAGCTATTCATCCCAGCTCCCCAGCAGAGAACCCTCTCAAATGTCCTTATTGAGGCCTGGCATGTGCACAGTTCACATCTCTGGGAAGCTCCCAGGATCTGCCCAAAGGTTCCCAGGCTGACTGGGTCAGCTCTGGGGATGCTTTGCAGTCATCATGCAGAAAAACCACCCCGAGAGGAGCAGCCCAGAGCCCGCAGCTGAGAGCACACGTGTTGGTGCCTGTAACACCTGAGCAAAACACAGCCAGGCCACTGGAACCTGCACTGTCCTGCAACTTCCAAAGGACTCTAATTCTTGTGAAGTTCCCCTTTAAAAATTAGATTTTGTTCTTTAATATTCATTGACTTCTAGTTTGCTTCCCACACACAAGGCATTATTTACTCTACAGTGGCTCGGTGCATCAATTATGGTAATAGTTTGTGAATAACATTTGCATTATGGGAAAATGAGCCTGGTTATTTAGCACTAGCCGAAGCATCCCTCTGGAAAATTGTCACAAACATACGTATCATATGCCTCCACTTAAACAGATCTGTAATTACACTAGTTTATTAAAAAGAGCCCAGCTTTTTTTTTTCTCCCCCTTAAATTCTCTTTCTGAGAGCAGATTAACATCTACAGAGCCCTTTCTCTTACTCAGACAGCCAAAGGTAAAGGCTAATGGCTGCTGCTACCATGATCTCTTTACACTGAGATTTTAGGGATGCAGTGCATCTTCCACATTAATTTACTCTAATGCAGAAAGTGTGGCTCCGTAATTGTGGCGTCTGATTAATGCTCTGTTTCAGTCCCTTCGGCTAAATTCCAAGCTCAGTTCAACTACTGCACATTCTGATTAACATCTGTATCACATCAGCACCAGGAGTTTACATCCCACGAGCAGGACTGCCCAGTACAAGGCACTGGACACAGAAAGCACCACATCTCAGCGAGTTCAAGGTGGCAAATAAGGCAGTTCACCTTCTCACAGTTTACCAGTCCCTGCCTGAAGACTTGTCAATTTTTTTAAGCAGTTAAGAAAAGCCAAGAAATATTACAACAGGGAGTGTTCACAAAGCCCCACAAAAACACCCCAGAAAAAGGAGCAGCTTTGTGCACTGAGGAGCCATAGCTCCTGAACTCACAGCATTTCTTACGCTCACACTGCACAATTCTTGTACATAAGCAGGTATGTTATTGTAGAGCAGCTGTTGGCTTGCTGTTACACTGTCCACTGTAAACTCAGGTATATTTGGATAAGTCAGTCAAGGCTTCAGCCTTTCTTTGAGCACCGGGTCTTTCCACAGGGCACCCAACCGCTGTCTTTATACATAAGAAATGCTCAAAACTGTCCCTTTGCACGAAAAGGGACAGCAACACAGCCAGAATGATCCCAGCACAGGTACCTGGCTCCTAAGGTCCCGAATGGTGATGGGGACAAGAGAAGCTGTCGGTGGCATTGGATCTGCACAGGCAATCCCATGATCAGAACCAAGCTTTCATAGGCAGAGAATGCTACAAAGAGCCTCAAAACAAGCAAACCGAAGCTGGAAAGAGAATGGCATGGACGGTGTAACACAAGGTGGTACCCGAAATGATGCACTTCAGTGCAGCTGGCACAGCTGTGAGCCCTAACAAGATGAGCTACTTGGTACTATTTAACAGCTCTTTCACAGCCCAGGACTTGGTGATCTCAGGCCAGTTCCAAAGTTTCCAGCCAAGAAATCATCCTAATGAGCCATCTCAAAAAGCAGTCAAAGATTAGATAGGCTATTGACACGGAACTGCAGCCTTGTTATTCAGACAGATTTGAAAACAGAATAATAATGTTGGACAAGCTTTAGTTTGCTCTGCCTCTGCAATACCTTCCACCTGAGCTCCCCACACATGAGAGCCACCAGGTACTGGTGTGTGCAACACCAAACCATCTTTACACCCAGCACAGCACACCACGGGTTTTCTCCACTGTAGTGACAAAACTGAAGTTGGTCTTACTCTGTACCAGCACTCAGTGTGTGCATCTGGAAGTTGCTCTAATGCCTATAATTCCAGCTGTGATAGGAAACTCTCCACAGGAGAAGCTCCAGCAGTGGCACAGCACACAACTGCACCAAGTGCTAGGTGTTGTACCTCACACACGGGCTGGGAAACCAGCTCAGCCCAGGGGCAGGACTGGCACTGAGCTGAGCCTGGACCTCCATCCAGCTCAGCAGATCAACAGCTCCTTGGCAGTTCCTCTGTTCTCTGGGCTGCTGTAAAGGCTGAATCAAGCTGGGCAGTAAACACAGGCCAGTGAGTTGCTAGTCCTGAGGTGGAACTGCCTGTGTGAATGGACTGTCACTGTCCCAGCTCGGGGCACTTTGTAGAGCAGCATTCCAGCCCTGGGCTCTGCACAGCCCTGCTGTACCGTGTCCACAGAAGATGACTGTGACCATGGCACATTGTGTCATGTCCAGCAAGGACTCACTGTCATTTTGAGCTTCAAGATAGAGATGTCAGTGACTGGACATGCAGAGAATTCAGAGACAGGAAAGATGGTCTTAAAATGAACTGGGCAAAACCTCCCACTCAGTTCAACACAGCCAGGACACTAAAAATGCCTCAGCAGAAAATGACACTGAAAGAGTAAGTCTGTATCCAGACAGCATCATGTGTTTTGAAATATCAACTCCAATATACCATATCCTTTTCCAAGGTAGGTGATGAGGGAGGTATAAAACAGAAATTAGTTATTATTCTTGTGATACACTTGAAATTTAAGTATTAACTTCTATTGAAGCTCTTGATCTAACAAAGTACCATTACAAAATGCACAACAACAGGATCCAAAGCTCGCCCCCATCCAATCTAGGCAATGGTAACTCACCACAGCAATACCAAATTTGACCAAACCTTTCCCTCTGCCTTGGCCAGCTGAGCAGCACAGCACCGTGCTTGCCACAGGGCTCCGAGGCAATGCTTTGTGTCCTGTCTCAGCAGGAAAGGAGTGCTTCTTTTAACAGCAAAGAGAACAGGTTGGCAGCGCTTGACAAGCCTGAATCAAAGTGTCTGCAAAGAGAATGGCAAGGGTCAGGCTGATGCTGCGAGCTGGCACTGCAGCGTGTGCCACGAGCTCCCATCTCTGCTGGAGAAACATTCAGCTCTTGCCTTTGACACACTCTCCCTTGCCACACGTTTATCTTCCCCATCCTAAGAGAGGAAAGATTTAAACAGACATTTAAAAAGGATGAGGAAAAGAAAACTGCAGAATAGTCCCCTCCCTCATTTTAATTATTGATGCAGACAGCCTAAGCAATCTGTAAGCCATATACATAATGTATTTACTTGAAAATCCCAGCAAATCCACACGGTATTACAGAACAAACTACAAGCTGATCTGGGAGCACTGTCTTAAGAACTGGGTAAGCTGTCTCCATGTACTCAAAAATCTGTTTGACAAACGGAAAGATTAGATTAATGTTAATAATGCTAACGTGCTCAGCAGCACTCCCTGCCCCAGCTAGTTTGGGTGTCCCGGATCTTGCCTCTCATGCACACCAGACAGGTCTGTGCTGCAAACGACTGTGCTTGGAATGACAAAGGCAAGACTGGCTCACATTCTTGAAGCCCCTGGTTTGATTATACACCCCAGCAGTAATGTTTAGGGATCAGACAGAAAGCAGCAGATGTTTTACATAGCAAAACACCATGTTTTTTTTTTTAAAAAGGCACTTTTGAAACAGCTGCTTCTAGGTTTGGGGCTGAGGAGAGTGGGTGGGGGAAAAAGGAAATGGGGGCAGAGACTCAGACTTCAGCCTGACTTTGGTGAAAGATGCTGTGTCCTCCTTTGCACTGTCACTGACTGGAACCACCTGGACAAGAAACACATTGATTAAAAATAGCGTTCCTTGGAGAGCTGAACAGACAGCAGAAGCAGCAGAAGCAGCAGAAGCAGCAGAAGCAGCAGAAGCAGCAGAGTTTACTACACAGTGAAAATGCAAAGTCTGGAGCTCACTGAGCCATTTGCTGTGTTTTAATTTCCGAGCTCCATCTCGCTCCGTAAGGAGCTGGGGACAGCCAAGGCTCTGCATGCACGGTGTGGAGTGCTCAGTGAGCCTGTGTGCCACAGCAGCCAGGAGGAAGGGGCTGGGGACAGGGACTGCCACTGCCACCCCAATGTGACCGGGGGTGACACAGCACAGGCTGAGCACCCACAGGTCCAGCTGGCCTGGACACCCACCCCGCATGGCCCAGGTGCTGCAGGGCAGAGCCTGGCTGCAATTTTCTTCTCAGCCACCAGTATGAAAACACAAACCTTCAGACAAACGGATCCTTCACTTCCTCCTCGCTGCTTTTAGTGGTTTCTTTAATCTTTTAAGCTTCTGGGTCTAATCCAGCAGCTGCCTTCAAAAGTACTTATACAACTGCAGGGGAGGCAGGAGGGAAGGAATGGGATACACCAAATCATGACACACTTTTGCTGAGCCTCTTCATTCTTACCTGCAAGTGCAGGTAAGTGCATTTGGAGGGTATCTGCTCACAGCCCAAACACATTTATGCACATCTACCTGTGATGTTCTCTACTGCCTTACCTATAAAAATATGCCTTAGAGATACACTGCCAAATGAATGACACATCTGAGTTGGCAAACTGCAGCACAGATGTGGGCAATAAAATGGGGTATCTCTACAGTAAGTAGCTCATGCATGAATACGGTATAGGCAGACAGCTCCCAAGATGATAAATGCTGCTCTTTTCCTAGACTTGAAAATATTCAGTGGTGTTCTTCAAGGAAGGCTTCTGGAGTCAGTGAGCATACAAGAACTCTTGTTCTCATTTCAACAACAGCAGAAATCACATTTCAGCTCTCCCAGCAGAAAAGTTTAACTCATGGTCTGAGAGCACAGTAAAAGTTCAAAATCCATAAACAAAAAGAATCAAAAATTGTTGAGATTTCATTATCTTTTAAAAAAACCCAAACGTACTCTGCTAATTTTGAGCACCAGCATCTCGCAGTTTCTGCAGGATGCCAACAATTGTACATGTGCTAAACCCCAGGTTTAAAGTGGCTGGGGGGTTGGAGAGGCATCAGATGGACAAACTCCCTGCCCTGCTCAGGGTAGTGCCTTTGCTCCTCATATTCCCAGGTCACAGCACACACAAATGCTCTGTTTATGCTATCCTGGTACATCCTTCTCTGTGAGCACAGTCTCATCTCCCAGCATACTGATATCTACATAAAGTTTCTAAAATTAGCATGTCCTTCTTACATAAACATGACATAAAGGAATTTTGTGACAGCTGACCAAAAGCATCCCTTTAAAAGGCAAACTTTGCTGAGCACCAAATGCAACCACCACTTATAAGCGGCCAAGCCTTTTCATATTAATTGAAGAAGACAGAAGAAAGCTTCTAGATGAAGTCTCAGTTTGCCTGGAAAGGAAAGGTATTTCCTCTATACACTGACTCAATTACTCCTATTCCCACTTATTTATAAGCTCACGAGTTTTCCAATGGATTTCTATACCAGAAAAAGATCTGCCATAAACACCCTTCCAGGTGCAGGTCCCATAGGAGCTCTGCTGTTCCCATTGCAATGGACAACTTTGGCATTCAAAACCAGAGGTACCATCCAGGCTTTAAAAACTCGAGAGTTTTCTTGAAGGAAAAGCTTATAGAGTTTCCAGAGTCTTTTTAAATGACATGACAGCTGTCCGAATACAAACGGGAGCAGTATTAATTCTTGAGTCTGCAGTCATTCTGAGTAATTCTTCAGTGTCTCATAGCTTATCCCTCCTAGCAACAGGATGAACTTCACCAGAACAAAATCAGTAATGCACAGGAAAGTTAATATGCAAATGAGTCTGTAGGGAAAAAAATAGTTTTTACATAACCTGGCTAATCCCTAAACCTTGGGTTGCTGAATTATATATGAGTTATTAGAGCAGGATCGTCTCTATGCCAGTGTAGAATACGTTGGGGAGATACAGGGCACAGCCCAACACTGAACTGCCAGGAGGTCCCTGTTGTAGGATGCAAAGGGAATTAAACAACGACTCCAGGGATGTACAGCTGAGAAAGCCAACACCAACCATCCCTGCTGCCAGGCACAAGGGGACTTTGTGCCATTTGCTGCCGAGTCGACAGGGCAAACACAGATTGGCACAACCTGGGCTCTGTGGGCTGGAGCCAGCGAGGCTCTGCTGTGCCCCCGTGCCCCTGTGAAATGCTGCTCTGGCTCTCCACTGCAGGGCACGAGGCTCCATTTCACGGCGGGGATCCCCTCCAGATGCCACCCCTGGTGCAGGGGGCACACACGGCCGGCAGCCGGGGACAGCCCACGGAGCCCTCGGAGTGTCTGCCCTGGCAGCCGTGGCCATGGTGGAAGTCAGAGCTCTGCTGAGCACAGCCGAGTGTTTGTAGGTTCAAGTAATCCCTGTTGATGCCCAGAACACGCTCCCTGTTGCCAGGGAACAGGGCTGCAGGCAGGATTTTCCCCTGCTGATGCACAGCCTGCAGTGATGGCAGACCCCACAGCTCCGGGTCGTCTTTAACTCTTCCTTGAAATTTAAACAGCATTGATAGCGAACACTGAGATCTCTCCTGACAAAGGGGATAGATATCTAGGCCACATTTCTTGGGAAAACTGGTTTGCAAGCTCCTGCAGAGAGAAATTAATTTACCTGGGTCTCCAGCATGCAGGTCATCCTCTCCTGCCAGCACATCCTCACGGCGGGACAGACAGCATCCTGTCTCCTGGTTTTGGTCTTCCAGCAAGTACCCTCCTCCTCACTGCCATTTAGACAGGACACAAATAATAAGCTACTAAGCCAACAGCTACACCATCATCTGAGGACATGACCCCAAATGCTCAGTGTTAGGACTCAAATATCTCCTGGTGAAAGTAAGAAATTGAAACAGGATTTTTTCCGATCCTTGGTAAGCCACACTGCTGGACTTGCTGCTCATCTCTAGAATGTCCTACATTCTCCCCATTGCTGAAATTCAACAACACCTAGCTTGACTTATGAATGGCTTTGGGAGATATCAGGTTTTTGGATGGGCTAGACCCTACAATAACTACACCTTTTAAAGTACCTTTGGAGCTTTGCTTCTCAGATGTGCTATTCCTGCAAGTGTCGAAGCCTTCAAGGCTTCTACAGAGGCTTCTTCTTCCTTCAGACTGTACAAACTCGGTGCCAAAAAGCTAAGCTACTTTTTCATTGTAGCAAAGCAAATACCAACCTCAGCTTTAGGTTTCACTCTTGTGCATTCCTTTCTGATGGGTATTAAAAAAGCCCTCAGTGGTTCCTAGCCCTGGCCCAGGACAGTCAATGCAGCAGCAAAGTTCCTAGTATTTTTTCCATAACAAAACATTTAGACCCATAAAAAATGGAATCCAGAAAAAGGACTGATGTGTTTCAACACCACTACTGACATCAGAGTCTTCTTCAACCACCCAGCCCTGCAAAGCAGGAGGGCAAAGAGCTCCTCACAAATGACTCTTGTTTCCCCCCTGAATGTTTTTATTCATTGGCTTCCACACTGTTGCAAAGCACATGGCAGCGATGACCCAGAGGGATGGGATAACATCCCCACACAAGCTGCTGCTAATAAAAGCAGCATTCAGCAGTATTGCCACTCTGCTGGGCACATTTTCCAAGGGAAAAGACAAGGAAGGGGAACAGCAGCGTGTGTGCTCGGGCTGCGTGACACGCAGTTTCACACTAATTCAGGAAGTTGGATAATCAGCCTCTTTGTTAAAGGCAACATATTTTGGGCACATCGACATACTTGATCCACTGCACATATTGTATTGAAGCAGCCAATAAGTAAAATGAATTCTAACAGTTATCTGTGGAGTCCAGTATGAAAATTACTGAATTACAGTTCCTGTTAAATTAAGAAGTAACAAGTCCTCTTAAACACCACCCAGCAGGACTGCAGCCCTTGAGTTGAACAAAAAGAAGGAGCAAGGTGGACATGAACTTTCAAGCTATATTAAAGAAAATTAAACCCTTTTATATATAATTTCCTCCTTTGAGCTCTCATTTTTTATACAATTATGCACTGCTGGGTTTTAGCCAGATAGGGAAGATGATCTAGGTCAATGCTTCTCCACCCCTTTTCCACTGAAGGACCAAGCTGTTTTGGAGAGGGAAAAACATCCCATATTATATTCCACATTCTACCCCCAGCTGGGAAGAAAAGGCTGCTACTGGAGCACCTATTGTTTCTTTAAACAGACCCATAATGCTTTATTTATATAATTGCAACCTTAGTGTTACAAGTTGATATATTTTCAATGGGCATCAGCAAAGACACATAGCAAGATTGTTTGAGGAACATGTCCAAGAGCACAAAGATGAGGGTGTTTACACTTTTGATTCTTTTTAATCAGTTCTTTTGTGGAGCCCCTGTGTTGTTGTAGAGACCTTAGAATTAATTTGAACAAAGCTCCTCTAGTAGAAAACAGACCAGGACCAAGAAGCTCCTTTGTCATAGTCATGCCTAAGTTTCCCCAGCTTTAAGATTTTGTTGCAGTCCATTTCATTCAATTGTCTGACTGTTTTGACCATCGATGACCATCGTGCTCTGAAGCCCTCAGACCACAAAGCCTGATTTCGGGCAGCTGGAGATTCCCACTGCCCTGCCCCAGGTTATTCCCTCTGACACCCCAGGACTCAGCTGTACGCTGGAAACACAGAACATGCATACAGGCTTTCAAAGGAGTGGATCTGCAGCCCCAGTGTTCACACCTTCTCAGTGGTCTCTGCAGGTAATTGGTGAATCGTGACCTTGGTTTCCCATTTGGAGCAGAAAGGGACTGAGCCTGTGGTGCTCAGAGCCTGAGTTCTGCTCCTCGCCCTCCCCTCTGCCACACGACGGGAGCAGCTGAAGGCTCAACATTGCTGATTCCTGCAAAGCAGCTGGATCTCCTAAAGAAGATATACGGGCTAGAAAAGCAGGAGGAGGCCAGATGTATCAGTTCCACTAGCTCAGCATGCCCTACAGGAAGAATATGAGAGTGATCCCTCAGACTCCTGTTTGCATTAGGGAAGGAAGTGAACACACACGTCCCCTGCAGCAGCTTGAGCTGGGGCTCCCGACGGACCAGAGCAGGGCATGGGGATTTGCTTGTACAGCTCTGCCTTGTGCAAAATCTGTGCCATTCACATTGTCTTGTGAGCACTTTTCCTCTGGGAAAAGTGTAACATATTCCCCAGAAGGTTTGGATGGCTGCCTCGAAATGACTGCGGATTTGGGCTCGAACAATCAGGGGATAGAACCAGAGTCCTGAGGTTGCAATGACACCTGCTGATGGGGAAGGCTGTGAGAGGGACAAGTGAAAACAGCCAAGACACAGAGTTCACAAAGCAGAATTACAACCCACTGAGTACTTCTGGAAACACAAGGCTATGGGTGGGCAAGTACACAAGGGGATGAAGGAAATGCTGCAGGGTAAAAAAGAGCAAACTCGTCAAATCACTGTTTCTAGATCCTCTGGGCACAGACAAGGTACCTACAAACCCAAGCAGCTGCACACACACTGTGTAATGGCTTTCCAAAAGACCTCCTCCACCAAAGGGGGTATCAAAAATATTTTGACAATACTAGGAAACGAAAATAAAAGCACGTTCTCTTTTCCCTGTGTGATCTGACAGAATATGAGTATGAGATACTTTTTCCTCTTTTTTCCACATCTTCTGGTCACCTCTAACAACCCACACCAAGAACCAGGATAAAGAGAAGCAGCATTCACCATTTTGCCATGGGCAGACTGTCACTCCATTACCTGCAGACACAGTGCAGGTAAACACAGCAGTGGGGAGTAACAGCTCCATTCCACAATGCAACAAGCAGATCCGAATTCAGATCAATATACTGCACTTCTGGCAAGACAGTCTGTATTTATTCCCAATACACCAACTAACATACACATGGCACTTAAATCCTTTGTGTTTTCCTAAGGATGGTTTCTGCTTTCTTCAAGGGAAGAAGTCAGGACACAGCTCAGAATTTCTATCAAGCAACCAGGGCTTCTGTGAACAGAGAAAGGACAACAGCTGCTGCTCTGCAGCATTAAAGCATGCCATCCATAATGACATTACACTGTCCCTTTTACTTAATAAACACTGAATTTAAAAATAAACTAGAGCTCTCCTTTGATCTGTGGAAGCTCAGGAGGCTGAGATGGAGGGTGAGGGGAAAGAAGGGAGAAAACGAGCACTTCTGTCAGGCAGGGATTACAGAGTGGTCCCCAGCACTGGAGGCAATGAATCCCCACAGAATGCATGGAAACCAGTGTAACACAACAGCAAAACCAGGGGAGGTGTGGACATGCAAAGTGCTTCACGTAATTCATTTTCTCTTAAAAAAAAAGTAAAAAGTAACAATTAAAAAACATCTGTACATCCCAAATACAAGACATTTTCAGAAGACTCTCAGCCAGGCAATTCGTTCAACTCATGCACTCGAGCCAGCAAACATGAAAAGCTTTTCACAGATATGCCATGCCCTGGTCTAAGCTGGTTTTCCCTCCCAGTGGGCCACCTTCTCTTCCCCTCAGTGAGGATCAAATAATACTGGAGAAAAGAGAAAGTAAAGGTAATAACTAACACATGAAAACTAACTACAGGAACACCAGCAAGTGCAGAAACCAAACTCCCCTGCTCCCGGTCCTGAATGGAAACCTGCCTGCTGCAGGCTTTGCTGCTTTGTGTTTGCCTTGAAGCTATAAATGTTATAATAAGGTCAATGTGTACACAACCAGCTCTCTGACAATAATTCAATGCACTCAGAGCCTTTAAGCCCCTGTTTGTCTCCTCATGAGCCTCTTGGTGGAGTGAGGAGGCAGTGGAAGGCAGGGCTGCCTGAGGAACAACCCTTTGTGTTCCCTTCAAGCATCTCCCACCTGCAAACAGGGCGAAATGCAAACAGACAACATGAACAGGAAAATAGGTCACACTTCAGTGATTTCAGACTTCAAAAATACAGAAGGAATTCAACGCAGGAGAGCAGGGATGGTGACAGGAGAGAGCGCATCGCACATCTCTGATGAATCCATTTGATCCTGTGACTGATCAGACTTTTTCAGTGAGATTGCTTTCTAATTTATGCCTTTAAATGGAAATAAAGACCTTGATCTTAGCATTAAATTTATGCAGATAGGTCCTTGAGGCAACACTTCTACAGAAGACACCAAAGTGCAAAGACATTAGATTAATAATGCAAACATTGTATGTGTATCTAGAGTGACTCTGAGGATTCAGCAGCTGTCAAATCCTCCAGCAGCTTCTGCTCTGTCATTCTGACTTGAGTAGCATTGGAGATTTCCTGAAAACCTCCAGCCCAGGTGCCCTTACCCTTTCTAAGAGGCTGTATTTGGGATGGACACACTTGCAGTGGAAGGGGTGGCTGTCCCCTGCCACTCGTCCAGGCTGGGCAGCAGGGCTGGGAGCTGGCCCAGCTCCACCTGATGGGCTCAGTGCTGCACCAGCTCCTTCACACAGGGCCATAAAGTGTCAGTGCCAGAGTTTGGTGGAATTAGGATCACTGTTAGATTAGTTAACAGCTGTATAATTAGCCACGCTAAGCCTCGATGTTTCCCCTTGAAACCCAGTTTTTACAGTTATAAATAGCAGTGTTAATGATCTCCAGCATCACTGCTCACACTCAGAGCCCCTCCTGCCTCCACCAGCTCTGGTGTCACTCACTCAATGTCACATTCTCCTGACTTTCTTGTTACAGCTATAAAAGGAGATAAAAAGAACTAAAAAAGGCAGAAACCAAAAATAAACTCCAAACTGAAGTGGATAAGAAGGACTTTTTTCCTTACATGCATTTAAACCTTAGCAAATAACAGCTGCAGCTTGTACTTAAACTGCACCTTCAAGCATTAACTTAATTACATTTCACTAGAGTGGGAGGGGATGGTACCAGCATTTCATACGCAGGTAAACTGAGACAAAGGAGTGCAATAGTCTGGAGTCACACAGCAGGATGATGAATGGGCCCGAGAATGAAACCTGAGTGCCCAGCACATCACCATGCTATTTACCAAATGGGATGGAGCACCAGGGCACTGCAGCACCGAGACGCCTTTCATAAATCTGTCATGGCACACTACATGCTAATGAAGGGATATGAAGAGCATTTTTCTCTATTTTGAAGGTATTCAGCACAGGAAAATTTCAAAAAATAGAGTTCACGCTCTTTGGATAAATTTGATTTGCCAAATCTATGAATGAGGCAGAACCCAGATTTGTCATCTCTGAAATCTGAAGTTCAGACAATGCAATTCCTAAATCCTCTCCATACTGTTATCACCAGCAATATTACCACCTAATCAAAACCATCCACCACTTTCACCAATTATTAAAGATATTTTTTTTAAAAAACCATTAATTTCTGCAGAGCTTTCTAAAACTGCAGTGCAGCAACACAATCTCTGGAAACGTCCATAGCAGAAATTACAGATAGTTACTGTAAGAAAATTAAAATACGTAGGTATTTTCAGCTGTTCCATTCTCACCATGGCTAGCACCACATGTCTGAGAGAAAGAGTATCTTTGGAGGTAAAATATAATCAAGTGAGAATTTTAAAGGCTGTTTCCAGGAACACTGTTAGGGGTTTTAATGGGGTTTAGAAGTGAAAATGTGAGATAATACAATAAAATGAACACTGCTGCTCACAGTTGCCTCTGTGGTTACAATCAGAGCTGCTGCTCTGTGCTTTTGCACCCTGGGTTTCCAAAGGTATGTTTTGGGGCACCTTCACTCCAGCAGCAGAGCCCCAGACTGCCTGAGGAGATGGCAGGACTGAAGCAGAGCAAAAAAACCTCCAAGATATCCCCTCCATAACCCCAACAATATTCCCTGAAACCACTAATTGCGTTAATGCAGTGAGGAAACAAATCCCTACATGCCAAGGCTGCCAGGAGCTTCTGAGAGCAGGGCAGGGCTCTGCCATCATCCAGCCACGCTACAATCACAGAATCCCAGAATATGTTGAGCTGGGAGGGACCCCCAAGGATCCTGGAGTCCAACCCTCAGCCCTGCCCAGGACCAGCCCCAAGAGTCACCCCCTGTGCCCCAGAGCATCATCCAAACCCTCCTGCAGCTCTGGCAGCCTTGGGGCTGTGCCCACTGCCCTGGGGAGCCCCCTTCCCTCTGGGGGAAGAACCTTTCCCTAATATCCCAAAAGCAAACGTAAGCACTGCATTCCCTCCCCAGTTAATAACCCAAGTGCCAAATAACTCAAATCTCTGACTTGTGTTACAGCAGCAGTGAGGAGCAGCAATGGCTGAGTGGCACAGCCCTGTGCTAAGAGCTCCCACAACACAAAGCATAAACTCCTGCAATCTGGGAGGATTTATCTGCACTTGAGCGAGACAGGCTTCCCCCAGCCAGGAGATCTGCTTGGGTATCGATGAGAACAAGGAGACAGGTCTTGATAAGACACCAGAACAACCTGAGAACATGTACTGTAAGGCAAACATAAAGCCCAGAAAATATGTATTCTGTGTTTCATCCATTTCATCCCTTAACAGAACCATGGAAATCTGAACAAAAACCCCCATCTTTCCCCAAAGTTACTGGGTCATGTTTTATAACAGGGGCTACTGATTTTGCTGGCTTTGTTTTCTGGGCTCCCCACTTCACACACACACCCCATTCCAATCTGGAAACATTTTCAGACAGAAAACTGCCCCTGCTGGAGCTTCTTCCAAAAGGTCTCATCACTAGTACCCAGCAGCCCATAACAAAACCTTGCCTATTAATTTATAGTGAGTGGAAACTTCCCAACTGAGCAACCATGCCCAGTTTCCCAAACATTTCCCAAACCAAAACTGTTGCTGGTGAATACTTTTTCTGTGGACACAAAAAAGAAATAAAAAAGAAACAAAGAAAAAAATTAGAAAAATAGAGAAGACAAATTAAACTGGGGCGAAAAAAGGCAGTAAATTAGCATCCTTAGTGAAGTGACAGTCCTGGCACTCCCAAACGGGGTGCAATAACCTCTCCTGCAGTTTCTCCTCTACTCCCAGCTCCACCCTTGGCTGTTCCCCTCCCAGCTCTCACCATGCCATCCCAGTGCCAAGCAGGGAAATCACAGAGGAAAAGCCATTAGAGAGGCAGCAAGCCATTACACTTACCTGGTCAAGGGTAATTACCCTAATTAAAATACTGCTAGAGCTTGTAAATAGAAACAAGTGACTTGCCAAAGAAAAAATTCCCCAAACAAATCCTCTGCTCCCTCTTTCACCTTTTCATCCTGCCACTGGGCAGAGCAGGAGCCCACTGGCCCAGGTCCTCTGTGGCACCTCTGACCACAGCCCTGCCACGGGGACATTGCTGCAGCCACGCTGGAGAGGGGCTACCAAATGACCAAATGGAAAAATACCTGAGTTCCTGGAACGTGGCTTCCCAAAGAAACACTGGAAGAGAAAATCTCAGAGGGCCCAAGAGCTAAGAGGAATCAATTAATGCTCACATTCAGGTAAATTTGCTGTCCTCAGCAGCTTTGGTGCTCTGCAGGGCTGGGAGCTGGACTTTGATGACCTTGGGGGTCCCTTCCAACTCAGGATACTCTATGATTCTGTGATTTGGGTGCTGCTTCACCCAAGTCATGCTGTTCTATTTCAAACATCTGAGTTCCTGGGGTAACCAAGGCAAAACCAATACCCTGAACAAATTCCTGCTGGAGTTTTTGCCCTGTGAAGTCACAATGGATCACCCATGTGCTCGGACAGGCCCAGGGTTTCCCACCCAAACCCATGCCTATGGATTTCACTCTGCTCTCAATCCCTTTCCTGCTGTGTACCATGCAATGGGAGGCACTGCTCTGGCTCTGCAAAGCTCACAAATCTCCAGGTCAAACCCTACAGAACTTGGCTGCAAATGCACTGGATCCACTGTTCCTGTGAGAGTTCCTGCATGGATTTCTCCTCTCTCACACGAAGCAAGGAGGAGTGGAGGGCTCTTTGCCTCATGGCATTGCTCCATCCTCTCTCAAAGCTTGAAAGGCTGTTGCTAAACAGACAGTGATTCAGCGCTGTAAGAGCTTTTGGCAGAAGCCAGCACTGGATGGTGCTGAGCCAGACTGAGAGGAAGGCACTGCTGCTCTGTGAACATAAGGACTCAGCCCAGCCAGGACAGCTCTGACCTGTGGTTCCCCAGTAGCTGATAGTTCTAGGACAGAAACCTTTCATCAGGGGAAAAACACACTCTTTTTTATTCCTTTTCAAGGCTCACAGAGGGATGTTTTGTACTGGGGGAAAAAAAGAACAGAAGATGAGAGGAATGGGAAAATGGTATTTGGCTAAAAAAATGACTGCATCATCTGAGGTAGATCAGACACAGCACGTACAAGTGAGAGGGAAACGCCAACTCTTGGTGACTTTGGCAAAGTTGTGCTACAGAAGAGGATGACCACAAAATATCAGGTGTGTAAAGCAAAAGGCAACAGGAGATCACGGGGCCTCCATCATTCCAAGTGCCCACAACCAACCCCCCAGTGCTCCATCAGCACAGCACCACGAGGGATGGATTGCTGCTGCAGGAGCTACTGGGACACATCCAAAAAAGCATTTGTTAGGACTCACATGGACACAGGGACAAGGATCTGTGCAGAGATGTAATCCAATGCACCAGCATCTGGCTGGCACACAAACAAGGCATGCTTTCATCCCCACAGGCAGGGCTGGAATCACTGCTGCCTATTTTTAACATTTTTAATTGCTTGCAAAGCCGAGGGGGCTGCAAGGAAGGAGCCAGCCCTGCCCTGCACACAGGCATTGTCCCCAGACAATGAACCTCCCGGAGCCAAAGTGCATCCCAGGCTCCAGCAGCACTGCTGATATGCTGCAGAAACCTGGTATCCTTCTGCCAGTGACCCCAGGGAACAGCCAGCAGGTGGGGAGTAACTATGCTGGGATTTCTAGAGGTAAGTGTATGTAATATCTTTATCCAGGGACAATCCCCCTGGAGTTTCTGAATTTCTGCGGTAAGACAGATTCAGACCACTGAGCTGAGAACTCCCTTCATGCCATTTTGTCTCCCAGTTTGTTTTCCCATCACTGCCATACACTGACACCTGTTGGGACAGCAAAACACACAAATTGGGCATTTCTTTATAGGAGGGAAAAAATTCAGTCGTCACTCCAAATGGACCAACATTTGCTGGCATCTGTTACCATAATGACTGGGCAGTTTGAGCAATATTCTCTCCAAACTAGGAAACAGTTGATAGGAGCCTTGTACTAAACCCCAGCAGCACAGTCTGACACCTGTTGCCCTGGAGGGCCCAGCCACACTATAGTCCTACACCTACAGGGCCAGTAGCTACCAGCCAGGGCTGGTCAGCAGCTGCTCCACAGCCAGGCCATGGAAGTGAAATTCTGGAACCACCAGCACGTTCAGTTAAAAAAGCTAAGTTGCATCAGAGAAGTTGTGTTACCCAGCATTTTCATATACCAACCCCTGCTCCATTGCCTGCCACATGAAGTTGCAGAAGATTGTTCAAATACACTGGCATGTGTGAAGGGAACACTTACTTGGATTGTACGAGGCATCATTACTGATGAAGGAAATAGCTGATGCAAAAAACCCCAAAGCCCTACTGCTGCTCACCATCAGAAATGGTGATATACCTTTGGTTTGGAAGAACTGTCAGGTACACACTGGCCTCATTGATTTCAAAGCAAGTAATTCTCTCTTTCAGTGAGGACTGACCCATGATACTTCACAGGAATGTACTTCGCAAAGTGGACAGTATTTGCACAATCAATAAAATGCACACATTCAATTTCTCCCTAAAATGGGGTCAATAACTGAAACAGGTATCAAGTTAGAAGTCAGTCCCACAACAACATTGAAAGGATTAGAACACTATTCCACTTATCCCTCTTTTCTTTTCCTTCTCACATCACAGCAAGCAACTGACCTTCAGGGACCAAAGCAGAAATAAATAAAGATGCCAAGACCAAAGATCAACTGAGATTTTGACTTTGCAAATTCACAATATCAGCAGCACTGCCCTTGAGCATAAGTCCAGGAGTTGGGAGAGATGGGTTTATAACCAACCACTATAGAAACCTCTGAACTTTAAGCTCTATAGTGAGTAGGAACAAAGGACCTTTATTAAAATGAGAAGTTAATGCTTAGGACTGTTAGTAAATATGAATTTAGGACTCTTAGTAAGTACAAATCCATAATAAAATGCCAGTGATATCAGGCTCTTTCACTATATCCATTCCTTTTGATCATGATTTGTATATTGACACAGAATTGTTGGCTCCTAAAACCAAAACAAGATGGATTTTCCTCTGGTGCCTCCATATTTCCATTGTGACTGTTGTGAAATGCCAATGTACACTTTTTTTCCAGGAATAAACCCTAATGAATCAAAATGGGGATCTTCTGCACATTGCCACATGAAACATTTCAGTGTTTGCCAGCAGTGACACACTACAGAGCCTTAGTCCAGATGCCAAACCTACAAACTGAACACTTCTGGGTTAATGCCAGCACATGCCACACTTACAGTGCTACATTTCGTGTTAATAATAAAAGACTGTCATTTGTAAATACAAATATGTTCTATGTTATTTCACCTAAAACATCACCTGGGTGTTGCAAATCGCTTGTCTCTTTTTCGAGCACAACTTGCTTCTGTTTCACACTGATTTAAAGAATACGGGAAACCACAGGACGTGTTTGAGAGATAAGGCAAAACAAATTGTAAACCTAGCAGTATTTATCACAAAAACCACATTATCTACTGCTGTAGCCACTGCTTTTATCTTCATAGTTATTATTATTTGCCATATATAATGGAAAGCTAAATATCTCCATTTTCTGCCAGGCTTGCATCCTGCCTTAGCATATTTAACCTGACAAAGTGCAGTGTGAGCTGGTCACAAGTGTGCTGAAGAAACAGCTAATTATTTTAAAGCAGGCTCTCAATGGAAAGCCCTGACCCATTCATAAATGTAGTTCTAATTATTCTGTTGGAAATTATGCTTTCCATTAACATCCATTCCTGTGTGTGCCAGAGGGGCACACACCATAGCTCCTGCTCTGAAACCACTGGAGCTTGCCATGGGCAGCATTGTCTCAGGTGTGCCTTGTAGCATGACATTAACTACCTATGTTTTCTAATAATTTTCTACAGATAACATACATAAAACATGTATAGAAACACGCAACACTACCTTTGTTGAGACAATCCTTCAGTAACTCTGCTGGGAATACACATTAAACACTACCTACTCCTCCTCCTATCAAATGACCACCCCATCAAACCCCTCATCTTGAACTCATCTAACCCAGCATGGCCATGGCAAATCATTCACATACACATTGCAAAGGCATGCTACAAACCCCTAACATGAGACAGTTCCCATTGGATCTTCCAAACTTAATTCTGAACCACAAGACAAACTCTTTCAACATAATTATCACTGCCATATGGGCAGCTCTGCTATTGTGCTGTTTCTAATTAGGATTGTATATGTTACACATGTTGAAAGAGTTTGCAAATATGTTTTGTGGTTGACAGTTAAGCTCAGTATTTAAAGTAACATGAACTTTTGTATGTTTACATTACATTTGCTGTAACAAATACATCATGTGCATAATAAACATACATATGTGCACATATACATGCACATACACTATTCTGTTTTAGCAAACTAAACATAAAACAGGTGTCAGAAATGTTAAAACTCATAACTGGAATAAACACATTCACCAAAAATTTATTTCCAAACCACTCCTGCTCAGCTATTGGCTTCTACAGAAAGGACCCAGAAGTATTTCCACTTTATTACTAAACCACTTTATTCATTGGATTTAAGTATTTACATCTGTAATCTTGTATATACTAGTCAAAATTTGGAATTAACTTCTTCAGGAAGTTATCTGTATATCTATCTATTGGCACGTAATTTTTGCCACCAAAAGAATAGTATAAGCAATTCAAAGACAGAAAATTAAGTTAAAATCTTGGAATGGTACGGCACAAAAGCTGCTGGAGTAGAGGCATAGAAAGGCAAAGTACCAACAACACACACAGGTAAAGAACAAAAATCAATCCTTTACAAGTGCAAAGCCTGGGGCAATTAATTTAATTCTAAAACCTTATACAAATATGCCAGGCATGAAACTGCTGTGAATTGCAAACAGGGCTTTGGAACTCTGCTTTCCAAATCATTATTTTATTAGACGTGTGTACCTCTCCCTTTTGATTTGCGAGAGCCTTACAAGATGTAGGAGCAGTACACAGACACATTTAATTGCTAATGATACTGTGCTCTGTTTCAAGTTTCAGCATTAGCATCTCAAGGTAGAAGAGCATTACAACCCTTTCAAAGCTTTAAAACCCACTTTTCACATAAACAGATCATTGCACGAGTTTCCCTTTTGAGTCTTTTGTCTTGCACTCACCCTTCAGTTCAAAGTAGTAAAATAACAAGATATTTCAATATTAGATAACTCCTGATACTGCTTTGAAGCAAGAGGACAGCAAAGCACCAGCCTCCATCATTAACACACAGATGTCTCCAAGCATGACCTGCTTGCCTGCTCAGGGTGTGATACACCACAGTTCTCAGTTATCCAAAGAGCCTTTTGCTGCACTCAGGCCACTTAAAAATGGATGGAAACAGTTGTCTCAATATTCCTTGTCCAGGAAAGGCTACCAGAGGGCAGGTGTAGGAGCTTTACACCATCTCTGCCTGGGACAGAGTACTCTATTGTCCTCCTGGGGATGTGACTGGGCACAGGACAGGGCAGCCCCAGGGCAGCCCCGTGACCTCTGACACACCTGGGAGCATGACAGGAGCTAACACAGGCAGCCCAAAGCCACTGGCATTCTGCTCCTCTTGCCCCAGAACAGAACTGGAGCAAGCACTGGAGCGAATGTCATTCAAATCCAGGAGGATGCAGACAGCCCAGCTAAGTCCAGCTAGCAGGTCACAGATGCACTGCAAGGAGACCATGACATTTCCAGAAGCAGAATTCTGTCCTCAAGGTAGTAAAATTAAGTACTGAGGCACACCTGAATGCACCAACTTAAGCCTACCAGTCTACCTGGAGGACCTACCTCCATTTCAACAGGCTGAAATGGAGAGTTCAGCCCAACAAATTCACTGTCAGCCTCCAGGTTTTCAGCTCACCTACCCTATCGAATTTCATACAAGCCATGTTGATTTGGCATTATAAAATTAATTGCAACCACATTTGATTGGTGAGGAGTAATCTCATTCAGCTGATTACTGAATCCTGAAAGGAAGCATCAAGATAGAGGAGAAAGGCATGAAGTTTTTCCATGGTAAGACAGACTGCAGTGTAAGCTTGTTCCTTATTAGATAGCAAAGAATCCAACCAGGAGGTGAAAGTCTGTAGAAAACCATACTGTGCTAGACATGTGTCAGGACCTTCCTCATCAGTTAAGGGGAAATAGGGGAGAAAGATGAGAAACAGCTATTCTTTAGCTGTAGGAGTTATAGGTTTACTAAAGAGAGATGTGCCCTTTACAAGTGTTAGGGCAATTCTTTACATGTGTGCAAAACAAGAGAAAACCATTCACATACATCTCCCACCACACTCCACAGAACTAGTTACTCCACTAGAAAAGACACATAATTTTTAACTGAAAGATTTATCCATATTTATAATGAAGATGTTATAAGCAGTGATCTCTACCACTCCCATGCAGCCACGCTGAAACGTTACTACACTTCTTAGACCATTAAAACATAATCATGGCTGAATAATACATTAGAGTAAGGCTGATCACAGGCAAAATAGAGTTTGTCAGTGCTCCTGCTACTAATCTGCTATGGCACTGTAAAGGCAGCAGAACCTGTCCTATTTCACAGGACCCAGTAAAATTGTGGTTCCCCACTTCAGCTGGTTGCTCTGAAGGCTGCAGTGTGAGGCAGTGGCAACAAGGAGCCACTGCTGCTTTTGTAAGCTCCAGTCAGGTAGAATAACCCCCAGGGGGATTGTGAAGATGCTTACTGAGATCACATTCCCTCTGGAAATTCACTCGCTCTTCTGCAAATAGGTTTTAATAACCGAAGTTTCCACGAGCTTCAGAGGAGGAGCCTCACGACCCCAACAGCTTGCTGGGCTCTGCCAGCTCCCAGGACTTCCCTGCTCCTTGATCTCTGTCATTTCCTCTCAGCAAACCCTCAGGCTGCTCAGCCAGGGCGTCACTGACAACAGACCATGAAGATCTTCCAATACCACACCTGTCCTTCATTCTTTTCCTCTTCCAGGACCAGGAAAGGAATTAACAGTATTGCCATTCACCCTCCCAGTCTGGGCCACCTGAGCGACTGCCCAAAGGAACCTGGGGGCAAGGGACACCTTTCAAAGTGATTTCTGTTTCTCTAAGAAGGACTTCTATCGCTACTTCAGAAGTTCTGACAAATTTAGTGATAGCTAAAGTCTTACTGGACGTGGAGAAGGGTTCATCACTCGCTTTGAGCCAGCCGGCCCCAGAGGGGGAAGGGGCAGACTTTGTTCTTGCAGATTTTCTGTTTTCAAATAGAACCACAGAATGGTTCGGGTTGGAAGTGACTGCACCAATCACCCAGATCCAAGCCCTCTGCCATCGACAGGGGCACCAAACAGCAGTACAAAGAGGTGTGACTCCCAGCCCCAGCCTCTTTCCTCCCAGTACAACACCCTTCACTCCCAGTCCGGCCGTCAGAGCCCAGGGAAGGCTCTGAACCTTCCAGGCTCTCACCCAGTCCCATGTGTGCCATCCAACAGTGCTCTGCACGAGCACTGCCAGCAAACGCCACAGCTCGGGCTGCGATGCTTTAGTTCGGCTTTGGGGAGATGAAAGAACAAACCCCAAATGGATTCCCCATCAGCCGGCCCTGTGCCCGCCTTGGCCCTGTGTCTGCTCGCCCTCCTGCTCCCTGGCTGGCAGGAGCAGGCCAAACTGCAGTGTCCGACGTGTCACCACAATGCTGAAACAGAACCCGCATGGCTCCCCGAAAAGAGCATCCTCTGCCAGGGGATCAGTGCGAGTCAGCGGGCTGGGTGGGCAGGGACACCCCGGGTGGGGCGGCCACAGCCCCCTCCAGGCCTGCTCTGCTCCGGGGTGAACAGCCCAGCGCCACAGGCCGGCCTGCAGAGCAGGGCAAAGAAAAAGGGCCCAAAAAGGAAAATGAAAAGGAAA
>JAWWEE010000048.1:9518348-9539539 GCA_035221455.1 Xenops minutus | reverse complement strand
GGATGATGCTCTGGGGCACAGGGGGTGACTCTTGGGGCTGGTCCTGGGCAGGGCTGAGGGTTGGACTCCAGGATCCTGGGGGGTCCCTTCCAGATCAGGAGATTCCATGACAAGCAAAGCCAAAGGATGAGAGAGGAGTGTTTTCCCTGCATTACAGGCTGGTTCCAACTACAAAGTCACTACAGAATGTTCCAGCAGAGATTACCTGGTGGCTGAGAAAACTGGCTGCGATTCATCCTACTCAGGGAGTCAACACCAAGGGAGCCAAGTGCCCCAGCACAGTTATTAGAGGAAAGGCAGCATCCTTCCTGCTCCAAAAGCACACAGACACCCTGGTAAACTGCTGTCATAAGCACCAGCATGCTTTGTGCTGATGTAAAAGAGCTAGCAACAATTTCCACAAGAGTTACAAAGTCTTGCCCAAAAAAAAAAATTAAAGTCTTCCAACCATAGACAAAAGGGCCCTTTTATCTTTAACATATATATATATACATATATCTATATCTTATTATTTACCTGGCTCCTATTAATTCTTTCTGATCCAAACCCATCCCTGTTAGCACAAAACTTCAATCAGGACATGAAAAAAAAGAGCAGTCAAAGCAGTACTTAAAATTGAATACCCTAAGCATTGAAGTAAATCAATCAAAAATATTGTAAATAATCACAATTCTGGAGTGTATTGGAGGGACAGAAGTGTCAAATGGCTGACTTCCCCCATTCCCCACATGTGCAAACACAACTGTATCTGCTGTCAGCAAAATCTTCCTAAATACCTTAATAACCACTGCTTTTTCTTGAAAAGCCTTGCTGGATAGAAAATGGAGAAAAGGTTCTTCATTTCGCCTAGCAGGCTGTAGAAGTCCCAGTTCAAGGGTGAAAGGAAGGACAGAGAGAAAATTGCCTTTCCCAACCCATCCAAGTCAAACATTTGAAATGTATTCAAAACAGCCTTTAAGTGCAGCTCGGAGGCTGGCACTGCCCTGCACACTGCACAGCAATGGGGATGCTGCTCGAGTTTATCTCTCTCTCCAGATAAACAGTAATGAAAGGGGTAAATCCTCCTGTGGAACACCCCCATCCCTTCTGCCCTGACCCGGCAGAGCCGCCCTCGCCAGCCCTGTCACTGGACCAAGTGTTTCTCCCTTCCAGCTGTGCCTCCCCACGCCATGCTCGGGGTGCTCCAGCCCACGCACCCCATGGAACCAGGCGAGGAGCTGAAGGAGAGCTCTGAGAAAAATCCGTTCATCTCCACTTCTCTTTGTTTCAGGAGAACCTTCTCGTTTCGTTGTGCTTGGCTCTGAGTCACCAGTTTTATCTTGCATTTCACACTTAAGGAAACCCAGCCAGGCTTGCCAAGTACTACAAGGTTTTCTGTCAAAACTTGGACAAGCTGAAAAGTTTTACATTCTTTTAACCGTAAACCTTAAAGCAACTCAGACTTTTATTTTACTCTCAGCTCAAGTTTGAGTGTTCCATGACATTTGGCCAACCTGGCTTGAGTTTTCTGTTTGAGGTTTTATTACGAAATCCTAATTCCCGAACAGAGTAATTAATACTTTTATTAATAGTATCTGTAGTAAAAGATTATAGGACTTGGAAGAACAACTCTGAGTGCAATTTGCTGCCCAGCAGACTACATGCAGACCAAAAAGGAGATCAGTCCTTTAGTTCAACTTGCAAAAACTGTGTGCTAACAATCACGCAGAGGCCTTTGGAGCCCCAGCTGCAGGGACTGTTCCCTTGGCTGGCTTCAGCATCGCTTGTTATCCGTGCTACACCAAGAGCCCGATGGCAGACACCAAGGAACTGTAATAGACAGCAGTTTCTGTTCCCAGAAGTCACTTGCTCAGCAGGACACACAGTTTGGGTTGCAGGGCCCTCAGGAGTGACCTCATCCAAGTGAGGCTGATGCAGGACAGACCAAGCTGCTCAGGAGAGATGTGGAAATCCCCAAGGATGCAGATCACAGCCTCTGGACTGAAAGGACCTGCCCCCACAGCACTCCCAGGTCCTGCCCTCACCAGCTTTGTGTTGTCCTGTGCTCCTCAAGGCTCTTCTGCTGTCACAGTAACTTGAGAGCCAACGTGGAACACGCCACACCAGTAGGGCAGACCACACCTGGCTGGGTACAGACGCCAGATTGGGAAACAGCTCTGGTGTCCAATTCCCTTATTTTCTAGTCTGCCCCAAACTATGATGACGCTTTAGAGTATTAAATACAACCATGGAGGAGCTGTGCCACCCTGCAGGCACAGCACAGGGTGCAGCAACACTTCTGGGGGAGGAATTGCCAACACTTTGCCATTGGGCTTGGGCTGTGTCAACCCTTCAGCTGGATTTCAGCAGGACTGGTAGCACAAGGAACTGTTACACAGGCTTGTTATGGAGCTCAAATGTTTTCATTAACATAAACGAGCAGAAGTTAGGTTAATAATGTGAACACACTGACAGATGTTCAACAAACACTTGGCATGGCTGTAGCCAGAACAAGAAAGAACTCAGTATTATCTTGGAACAGCCTGCAGAACAACACAGCACGAAGCAGCACCACTCTGGTACCAGGTCAGACACATGAATATGCAGAAAGCCAGGCTCCCTCCCAGGCCCAGGACAGACCAGGACACAATTCAGCCCCATGTACAGACCTGAACATTTTGCAACTCATTATAGAAGAAAATATGTTAGTTCCAGTGCAAGCCGACAGTGCAACAGTGGGGGTGAGGCTGCTCCTGCAGCCAAGGAAGGGGAGTCCCCACTGCTTTACATTAGAGGAAAACAAAATTAAGACATCTCTTGATTTTTTTTCTTAAATTCACATTCTGTTCAAGTTCAATCCAAGTGCAAGTTCTGAATGCACCAAAGGGCTCCAACTGCCCTCAAAATGTCATTATTCTATAAAGTCACAGGATCACTAAAAATGATGCATTTTGGGGGGAACTGTGACATGAAGGAATTCTGGTCAGATAAAACTAAAAACTACTAAACTCTCATTGAACAGTTAATAAAAAAGCTCCAGGGACACCATATGTGAGAAGTTGCATCAAGAGCAGGGAGCTGGGCATGGCTGGGCTGGGCAGGGCAGCACCATCATTACTGGTGGTTCCTACAGAGTTTTAGGTAGGTTTGGGGTACCTGTCTTGGAAAGCTTCAAGAGAATACACTGATTTGGGCTTTTTAATGTGTTAACACGATTCACAAGTGTAAGGGAAATAGTACGATCTAAAGCTTGTAAATGAGCTACAATCTTGGAGGAGCTAAAGATTAGATCGACCTATGTTGCATCACTTTACAAGTTAAATATTTTTCTTAAAGTGCTAATCCAATCCAAACAAGGGTTTGAGTCTAAATTAAACAAACTCCACTTTTATTGGTATTAACAAAAATATGCAATGCTAATTTCAGCAGGCAGGCACTAACAACAGCAGCTATACAGGCTGTGCTTTCTCCAGGGCAAAGGAGGAAGGACATTAACTTCAATTTCCTTTTTTCCAAGCAAAATGCATTATACTACAAAATCCACAGCAAGGCTTGTTAAAACAAACAAACAAACAAACAAACAAATCCCTAAAACCAACAACAAAATAAAACCCCAACATTTCCTACACATCCATGCTTTTAAAAAGTCTTAAAAAACCTCAACTTTCATTGCATCTCCACTTGTGATTCAATTTGCTGTCAAAGGTCACGAGCTAAAATATACAGTTTACGCTAAAAGCAGGAAGCAGGGTAAGTAATTGAATAACATCAGGAAATGGAAGAATACTGCCATTTTCCTAATGGATATAGTACAAGGTTTACTCTCTCCAAATTGAATTCTAGGAGCTCCTGTAGCAAGGGGTTTATTTTTCTTCAGCTTGAATTTTAGCCTACGAGGTTTAAAGAGAAATCCTCGTGCAATCAAAAGGACAAAATACCACAGCAGCTTTATTTTCTAACAGACAAAGATGATCATTTCTGCAGGAAAGAGAAACCCCCCATCAACAGTGTCTGAAAACAGAGCTGGCATAGCAGGTTGGCTGCTTAATATACATGGGATGGAAATAATTCTACTAAATCAGACCTCTGAATTATTCATGAAAAACAGATTTTCATGATTTAAATTAGAAAGACTTAAAATTACAAGCCTTGCATTGCTATTGATAGGTAAGATCTCTTTCCTCCCATGCAGTGTTACAGTCTCATACAGTTTCACTCCTGGAAATGCTTTATGATCGCTCTAAAATAGTACAAAAATTTCATGACATTTACTCTTTCTGGAAACAACACACCCTCTGGTCCTTGCTTTAGACCAGTAATAGCTCACCAGTAATGGTTATATCAAAATATATCATTATGATAATGAATAAAGTTTGAGGGGGTCATTTTCAGTATTTATTGCATATTAAAGCACAGGTTCATTTAAAACACTGAAAGCACAAGCCTTAGTATTGCAAATAAACTCTTTCCATCATGGAAAGCACTGCAGTTCTTACAGGAAACATCAGACCACAAATCTGACTTCAGATCTTTCCAAAGCATTTTGTAATGATACACAATCCAGCCTCCCTCTGTGTACTGTTATTAATTTATAAATACAAAGCCACTAATAAGCTAAAGGTTAGCATTGCTTCCTGGAGCTGCTCCCCAGTCATTCAGCACAAACTCCAGTCAGCTGCAATGGCTCCAGCACGGCGTGGCACTGAGTATTCACATTCACTTATCACACAGGTACTGAGCCTTTCCTCTGAAGATCTCCAAACACTGCACAAATTCTCCGATTGAACCTTTATGCCTTGATTAGGAATTGGTAGACAAGTTCTTTATGTCCAACCACACTTTCCATACAGGATGAACGTGGGGAAATGAGGCTGGGGCTTGGCAGAGACCCCAGCAGGTCCTGTCCCCAGTTCCCCCCAGCCAAGGGCTCTCCCAGGGCTGTGTCTGGACATCGAGTGCCTGACTCGGACCTGAGCAGGGGGCAGTTCATTCAGAAACAACTCGAGGTTCTTCTACACTGAAAGAGTATTTGTATAAATCCCCCAACTGAGCCACAGCTGCAATGTTAATGCACCTGAACCAAGTGGAGTAAGTGCAGCTCTGGCTGGGCCACAGTGCGGAGCAGGACAGGCAGACCTGCTGGGATGACCCAGCACCCACAGGGCTCGAGTCACAACTTCTGGGGCTAAGGCAAAGCCCCTGTTTCCACAACCCTTTCCTTTGGCACCACAGATATTGAAACTCACTCCTTTTACAGTGAGGAAGATCAGTCCTCAGCACATTGTTCTGTATCATCAAGAGAAGGGAAGACAACTAATACCAAATCTTGCAAACTGAGAGCAGCAAGTCACCCAAATATAGCTTTTATTTGACAACACAACACTAAGTCATCAGTATCCTGTCATTTCCTTCTTCAGAAGCAAAGCACAGAGCACTTGTCTGGATATTAATTTATTTTCTTAAACATAGGAGCTATTTTCCTTCACCTAGCAAGCCCTATTGAACAGGTTCTATAATTAACATCAAAGCAATTTGAATGCTGCTTGACTTGTTAAAAGCTGGTAAACAAGCAGGAAGCAATAAGGTGCTTTACAAGAAAAGAACATGTGTTTGGGGGAGGGGAGACCATAAAACATTAAATAGATTGATTAGTAATTTTAACAGAATTTCCATTTTTATTAACCCTCTGCCTGCCTTGGGCACTGGATTTTATTTTTAGTTAAAAAGGTAGGAGATTTTTTTGTTCAGCTAGATCAGACTGTTTAGAAGGAAATCATGAGTATAGTTGGCAAAAATAAAAGTACTATGGAGAAAGTTCATGTACCAAAGGTCCTATGGCTAAGACAAAATTCACCTGCTTTGTGACTGAAATATTATTATTAAAATATTTAGAAAAAGCCAACCTGAAATCTCAAAGTGCCAAACATCAGCTTCCAGTTCTACACCCATTCTCAGCTGTACTATCTTTATTGATTTGAGGACCTGAGCCTGGGGTCAGGGTTAGCAGGGCCACCGGGGCTTTGGCTTGACAGCATTTTATGGGCAAACTTGGGGTCTTCTCTCTCACGTCTCTGTTGATGCAGAAAGGAGTTGTGTGAGAGGGAACTCAATTCTTTTTAAGCCTGTGGGTTTCTACATCTATTTGTAACTCCAGTACCTGGGGAGGCCAAGGAGCACACGGGAACTTTGAGGTCAGTGATTCAGCTCTTTTCTGTCAGAGACTTTAATGACGTTTAGCTTTTTATTTTTTTTGTGGCCTAAATCAACTTGTGCCTGCACACCAATTATTTTCCTTCTTCCTTCTCCCACAGTTTCTTGCAGGATCTCACTAGGCTTTAGGTTGAAAGCTTAACTTCCTGCACTAGTTTACACCTGTGTCATATTTTGTCAAACTTTTCCTTCACCTTAAATAGATCTGATGTCTGAGGATGTTTACACATGGACAGACCTAGAAAGACTAACATCCTATTCCTACATCTTTGTGTTTCTGGACTTCAGAGAGCACAGAATACTGGTGTCTTCCATACAAGGAGGAACTGTGATTAAACGGTAATAGCAATTCTTCTTTAGTTGGAGAAAGTGAAGAATTCCATTTTCTTGAAAACATCTGCTCCCAGAGCCCCTCAGTGGAAGAAGGCAGAGCCCATGGCCAGGGACAGGCTCGTGCCCCCTCCTCAGTAAGGGGGGACTCTTCAAGAAAGTCCATTCACAACAGAATGATTTATTCCAATAGTCTTCCCACCAGCTGATCCAATACAGACAGATAAATCTGAAACTGATCCTACACTGACTATTAAAAAATGGGACACACCAGGAGTAGGTATTTTGTCCTGGCCTGTACAGTGTTGCCAATATTAGGGACAAACTTCCAACAGCACTGGAAATGCAAAACCACAACAATTTTTGCAGTCAACCTTCTATAAACATATTTGTTCTCTTTTAGCAATGGCAACTTTTTCTTAAGGGTAACTCTTTCATTTTTGCTCATAGAACTCATTGTATTTTAATATTGAGCAGAGAAAATTGTTCAAGAGAAAGATCAGAACAAAAGAAGTTTGTTTCTGTTTTAGCAGTCCTGGCCTTACACAGTAATGGCCACACTGTGTTATTCAATTCCCTTCAATTCAAAATATCCCTTGGAATTATTCAAGAGTACAGCAAGCTCAGTGAAAAAATTACTATGGCATGTTTTTGCTAATAACAAAGGAGGCTTTCCTAGTGCACAGAGATCATACACTGCTGATAAAGGGTTACACATAGGAAATGGGGACTTGGATTTAAAGGTTTGTTCTATTTCAGTGGGTTTGGGCACGAATTAAAAATGCCTTGATTTTAAAGAATTGTGAAACCCCATAGAGAACAATCTCCTCAGGGGTGAGGAAGATTATCAGTACTTTTCCTGAGCTTTAAACAAAGGCCATTTTTGGCCAAAATGAAATGAATAGCAGAAGCTTTAGCACTGCACACTGCTCCTTGCAGCAATGCTGTGCCACCTCTGGGGACACAGGCCAGAGCCTCCCCTCCTCTGCCACCGCCAGGCTAAATCCAGGAAGGCTCAAAAACTCCACCATGGCACCCCAAAGCCCTGCAGAGCAGGAGAGCAATCGTGTGAGCTCAGTCCTGGAGCTTCCCAGGGCTTTACCATCCCCTGCCATTCCCCCTGCCCTTGGATTCCCACTTTGGACAGATCTCAGCCCAAAAGGCAGCTGTTCAGACCCAGGACAGTCAACACCTCCCTCCTCAGCAGAGGGGCTGGAACGAGCTGGAACAGGAGTCCTGCCTTTAGTCTACTCAGAGACAGGAAAATAGCCTATCCAATTCAAGGAATTGCTTCCCCTTGGAGAGGCTGAACCAGGGAGCCTTGCACACCGCTGGGGAAGGGAACAGTTCCTCTGAGGGCTCTTCACTGACACTTTAAAAGCATCTCCACGTATTTCTCAAGCCCATGGTCTATGTCTGTGCCCGAGTCCATGGAGTTACAGCACTCAGGAGCTGGAGCCAAGGTTGCCAAAGCCTAACCAAGAGTGAAAGCATCAGCAGGAGGCTGACAGGCTCCTGAGGCTGCTCTCCCTGTGCCCACCCTGAGCCAGACTCCGCTCCCACCACCAAGCCCTGCCCACCAAGATGCTGCAAACCCACCCCGGGGCTGTCGGGCACCACAGCCACACCAAAGTCCACCCTCCCACACCTCCTGCCTTGGACAACACTGAGTTTGTGGAGGAGAAAAGAAGATTCAAGCAACCCAGCTTAGCACTCCAGTTTTGCATAAATCTGAGGATGAACTTCTGTGCTTCCAATTAATCCATGGGCAAACCTATAGGTTAGAAGTCTTGGCCTAAATTTATTTCTAGAATACAAAAAAAAAAAAAAAAAAAAAATTAAAAATATCTGGATGATTTCTCTTTTATAATTCAAAATGGTCACTTTATTATACTGTTTTATATGACTTAAGCTAGAGTTTAATTTATCTCTAGTAGAGTCAGTCAAAATTAATTTTTTGTTTAATTCCTTACTGGTAACATGCATGGAAACTTTCAAGACAGCAATTGATTGCATTGCACATTTAAAATATGGTTCACTTCCTGGCACCTTTGACAATCATTTAAGTTTTCAATTAAAGTGGGGTGCCAACATTAAAAGAAAAAAGATAATCCTGAGAGACAATAACTGCTCTGTGCACAAGAATATTTTTTTTAAACTAAAATTCTCAAGACATCTAATTGATTAATATAACTAGGTTAACCCAAAAGCCACTGTTTCTAATCTCCTTTTTTCAGTTTGGAATCAGCTGGGAGTTTGTGTCATGCTGGATGAAGTGGGTGGGTGGTGCAAACAGGGGCACCTTCTCCCAGCAGCATTACCTGCTCAGGTAACAGGGTGGTGACATCTGTGGCAGCTCCATCTCACAGCTGAGTAAACTGGAGCCAAAAGACAAGTGAGATGCAGTGGGGCAGAGAACAAAGAGTGGCAACATTTGCCTTAGAAACAAAAACATGCCAACATTGCTCATTTCCTTGCAAGGCTGATCACACACAACACAACACAACAGTGACAGAGGAGGCAGAGACACCCTTCCTCTGCCACAGCCCAGGGACCATCAGCTTAACATCCCACCATTTACTCCTGTTTCCAGATATGACCAAAGTGCTTTCATGCTCTTCCTTGGCTGTACAAACTCTACCACCTAGAAGTGACACTACCACGATAATCACACCATGTCAGGTGTTCATGCTCATTCTGAGTCCTGGTTAGGGGACAGTCCCCACCGCCCAACAGCTGATATTTTAGCCAGAGTGGGCAAACACCAGCCTATAACCAAGTTTCAGGCTTATATTCTTCTGCATCTACAGCTGGGGACTCTGTGCCTGGAGCTACAGCAGGCTCCAAGCTGGGTGGTTGGTGCAGCAGCACAGGCAGGATCAAACCAGGAGACACTGTAAAACAATTATCATGGTACTGGGTCTAAGACACAGCATTTTCTACTTCAGCATCAATAAACAATACCTGGATACAGTTCCTCGTACCTCTGAGCACATACACTCACTCACAGGACAGGGGCATGGCAAAAATAAGGCCCTTTTCTTCCAACCTGCAAGGGAAGCTCTCCATGGAGAAGCCATTTTGAGTCCATGGGATTTCCCAATATGTATTTTCAAGCCATCTAGCAGGGATAACATCCTTAGTAATTGATTTGACTCATGATTCCTATTTCAAACACAGGCTCATACCCAGACGAAAAAAGCACACTGTACACGGCAATATATACAGAACAATAACACTGCCAGATGGTACAATACTGAACAGAATTAATTTCACACATGATGTTTTCAAGGTGTTAAAATATGTCACAGCTTCTGCTAATAAAACATCTTCCTTTTCCCTCCTCCTTTTAAGAAAACACTCCGTTCCCACCAGCCTGTATTTTACATTATATGTGTTTCCACTCCTGATAAGGGCAGCTGATTGCTTGCAAACCTAATTACAGTCAAATGAAAGTCTTTCAGAACCATCATTAGCAATTAGGACCCGCTGGATTCGCAGTGTATCATTTAGAGAGGTATAATTCAATAGCTTATTGAAAAATTGCAGGTGAAACTGGTGATTATGAGCGGGGGAAACGCCTGTGCCACGTCACTGCAGGCAGAGCCCGGGTGAAGTGGCAGCTTCAGTGCACTGCTCAATGGATGCAGGTGTCTGCTCCGAGCACAGCCCTGCCTCCCTGGTCCCGCTGCCACACGTGGCTTTCTCAGTGGCTCCGGGTCTCACGTGGCGTGCCCGGGTTCGTGTGTGTTCCCCTGGCACCCAAAGGGCCTGTGGAGGAGCTCGGTTCAGCCTGGGGGTGTGCAGTGTGGGACAATGGGCAGCCCTTGCCACGCAGCAGCTCCCAGCCCTTCCTGCAGGGAACAGCAATCTCTTCTGTGCCCAGCGAGCTCAGCTCTGCACTGCCAGGGCACAGGAGTTGTTGGGATGCTTTCGAGCAGCTGGGTGCCTTCACAGCCGACACACTGGGTATGGGGACTGCAGGTTAAGTGCAGCTGGAGATTCCCGTGGCCTCTGAGCGGAGGGGAACAGCAGCCGAGAATCACAAAATGCCTGTAATTCAAGCACTGTTTGTCACCAGCAGTGCTTTCCAAGAGGGAAACGAGGGGGGCCACCGAAGGGCAGCCCAGCCTTCAGCACGGCCTCTCCCCCACAGAAACCCACCCACAGTGCCCGTGTGACAATAAAGAGCAGGGCCCTTCCAAGGGTGGGACCCGCCATGGGCCAGCATGAGGCACTCGGTGTGTCACGGCACCTTGGCAGACTGGAGGACACTGCGCTGGGCATCGGCACAGACAGACGATGCTCATTGCACAACAGGTCCCCTCTCTGGGCATACCCCTACACACCCCTTTGTGTAACATTTACCCCTCAAAAACCCCCCCAGAGCCCAGCCTAGACCTGCTCAGAGCCCCACTGCTTCATCCTTCCCTTCTCCTTCTTACAAATCCTCAAAGCCCAGACCTACCTATCTCCCTTTATCTTCTCCTGCTGTGCAACTACACCCACTCACACTGTGATGTAACCTCAAAGCACAGCTACCTGGATATGGCCCTTTCTGCTCTTTCAGAATAAATTGATTTTTTCATTATTTCATCGTTTATTTTTGAAATTAAATGTTGTTTAAGATGGTAGATTAAGAAACAATGCCCTGGGTGAGACAACCCCAACACTGGGCAGACACAGATTCATTACATTAGTGTCACCTGTTGCTGGTGACACTTGCTGTGGGTGCCTTCAAACTTTGGGCAACACTTGCACAGAATCAAACCACGCTGTGGAGGCTGCAACACAAACAACAAATCCAGTCATTTCAAAGTGGTTGCATTGGTATTTTGAAATTGGGAAAAAACCCAAACATCAACACACCGAACAACTCTTACAGATAGAATGGAGCAATTATCTCCATTTCCATCAATGCATGGCCGTGTCCCTGCTGACCTGAGCCCAGCTGGAACTCCTCCCAGGGCACACGACTGTGTCCCACACTCTGTGAGGTGACAGCAGTGTTTCATACACTTCATACAAAGCCAGACCAGCCCCAATGCCCCTGCTCGGCTTCCAAACCCCGCTGTTGTCCTGCATGGGCTACTTCACAGCCCAGGTTCCTTCCTCATCTTCAGAAGGTTTATAGTCACCAAATTCCACTGGCTGCCAGTGAAGTATCCCAAATCCCAGCAGCCACGTACAAGGGGATTCGAGCCTGTACCACTCACTCTGGGTGCATGCATGCTGCAGGCAGGATTGCCAAGGTGTCCGACCCCACGCTGCACAAATCCATACTCCTTTTTTCCCTCGCACAGAGCTCCAAGTAGGGAGTCAAAGAAATGAAGCAGTTCTCCATGGCCGTGTATAATACTGTGTGTGCTATGGCACTCCCAAAGCCCACCCACAATTTCATTTTCAATTAGCAGCTCTTAGAAAAGCAGTAATGAAAGCAGTTGCTAAAGAGCACTCAGATGTCATTGAGAGACTGCAAACCCAAACTGTAAATAGCACATTGTAAATCGCTTGTCACCACAGTCAGCTCTCCCTGGGATCACACTGCCGGTGACAATCAAACCCATCTGCTCCCCTCCCGACCAGTGTCACCACAACCCGGGCAGCAAACACCATTACCCGCTCTGCTCCCATGACCTGCCATGTGGACAGCCTGCAAAGGCCATGCTGGCTGTAGGTGTGACAAACACTCATCACACAGGGGTCATTTCAGCCTCCAGCCCGCAGGTTGGATGCACCTCTGCACCGGGGCACACGTGTGCTGTCCCCACATCCCCAACACATTAATGCCAGGGTGGGATGGCAGGGCACAATGATGGCCATCCACAGCACTCTCACATTTAAGATGTATAGATTCAGGGCGAGACTGCCAAGGGGATTGGGGACTTAATGAGGAATGAATGTCTTCAATGCTTCCCTCCCTCTCCTTTAATTGATTCATGTAATGCACTATGAGGTGCAAGCTAATAGTTTATAATGCTTGTAGCTGATGGCTGCCAGAATCAGCAGGGTATCCCTTTCTGCTTCCCATTTTGCCTTTATCTCATTAAAATTTACCTCTTAATTCATCTCTCCATCCTGAGTTTCCTTCCCTTTATTCACCACCCGCCCTGTATTTATTACCATTTGTCTCCTTCCCTGCTGTATCTGGGATTGGGATTTGATATTCTGCAAGTGTCTTTGGGATCAGGTGGTGAAGGCAGAGCCCAGCAGCAGCTGGCTCTCACACAGACACAGCCAGCTAAGACACCCCTTGCCCAGCAGGCAGGTCGCTGGTTTAGAAGCATTTCCAGACACGATCCTTTTCTGCAAGAAGACACAAGAATCTCCCAGCACATGAACAAAACAATGAAGGAAATGGTGGAGGCAGCAAAAGTCAGTGTCTTCTACTCTTTCCAAAGCACACACCCACTGAACAAAGAGAAATGATCCTTCCCTTTCAATTATCAAAATACTCTCAACACTCCTGCTCTGAAAACTCATTGTTTCCTGGCGTGCCCCACTGTGCTCGGACCTCAAGGAATAAAAACTCATTAAACCCCATTGAAAAATATTTGCCACCCTTTTACTAGTCTAAAAATGTTCACTTTAAGATTTCCAAATGATTTTTACAGAAAACACATAAAAACATGCCATCACCAATTAACGTAAAGGAAATTAAATTTAAAACACTGGAGAAATCTTCTGATGAGTCTTATGTTTGCTTAACGCCAACTAAAATTTCCTTGAGGCATTTAATAAGTACATTTATAAAAGCTCACAAAGCAGAGTTCAAAAGTCTTCTCGCTAGTAAAATATGAGCCTTAATTAACCTACAGTTTCACATTTTCTGGATTTCAATAAACCTGTAGGCATTTCAGCAGGGTTGGATAAATACCTGCATGAACACTTTAAGGATTTTCTCTGAAAACTAATTAGCAGTGCTTTCAATAGCTGACTTTAACTAAATCTGTTTGACGAGGGAGCTTCATACCCTAAATCCTGCAGTGAGAGTTACTTCCAGCAGATAACAGATCTCACAGAAAGGCATATCCAACAGGACTGTCAGCACTGGAAAACGAAGAATGAGAGCTCCAGGTATAAAACATTTCCCAACAAGGGCAGACTGTAGCCAAGGTCTCAGGCCAACACAGGAATGCAAGTGACAGCATTAGGATTGCATCCTGCCATCCAGTTACAATATCCACATGTGACAATGCAGGATTCCTCCAGAGACATGAGAGGGAGGTTAAATTGTTTATGTATAAAATATATAGCCCTAATATAGCAAGGACACCATATACATCCAGAAGCCTCCTGAACCTGAAATGGCTATGGACACTCCCACTGTGTCAAGTACAAATGACAGTGGCCCCACTGCTTGGATTGCTGCCATCTGAGCAGGCTGCAATCAACTCTGCTTCCCCTTCAAGAGCCCAGGAATTCAGTGGGATGGACCTGGGTTGAGAAAGCAACCCCAGGTGTGCAGCCAAGAGTCACTCGAGGAGGAAAAGTGTAACATTATCAGAGAAAACCACCCTCAGAACTAATCATTCACCTCCTTCTTTTGAGGTCTTCACCATTTGTCTCGAAAGAAGATAGAAAATGCTTACCAGAAACTCTCTCTACAAAGCTGGTGGGCATGCCTTTTCAAAGAACTTTATAGTCTTTTTTCCATGACATTGTTTTTCCTTGTCTAAGTGCCAAAGCTGCATGGGTTTGTCAGCGCCTACACTGTTCATGAGACTAAAATGCTCTTACCCAAGGAGCTACACCCCTCCCAAATGTATTAAATTTATACTGAGCAAGATATTTTATTTCCTCTCGGTCCAATCCCTCAGGAATTAAGCAAAGTACTCAGATTTATCAGCTCAAGGGAAAAGCATTTTCCATGACATTTGTCAACTCAATACCTTCCAAGCCAGCATATTCCCAAAAACATAACCTCAAAATTAACCCCCATCAGCAGCAAGGCCAATTTCCTTCACAGCTGAAATTCCAGGCAGAAAGGTTCCACCTGACAACAGGCCATGCCAGGGGAGTCAAACAGGGGAAAAGTCAGTTCTGCAAAGGCCAGTTCCTACTGCCCAAAGCAGGTCCATTTACCATCTGACACACCAAAACAGAATAGAGGGAAGACCACATAGGTGAACACAGCAAACAGTCAGGAAAACACAGCAACCTTCAATATCTACTTATAACCATTGCATCAACTATCCTGAGGAGTTTTCCCCACCTCCCTCTGAAATGCCAAGTAAAATTAAATTAGAAGAAATACCTTTAACAGCACTGGTAGTGTAGAATAGGCATTTTTACAATCTGTTTACTCTGCTGGAGTACTGTATAATCTCTTATTTTCTTTCTATATACAATGTAGCCTTAAAAATAATCATGAAAACCCATTTTTTTTCCCAGCTTCTGTAACTCTGAATATCAAAATTGAATACAAGTCAGCATGCTTGTCATCCTCAATGTTCCTTCCATTTCCCTGAGCTCACAAAATGAGAAGCAGTGAATTCTCACTCTCTTCTACAAGTTTCTCTGCAAAGTAATGTTTGCTTTGCACTGAACAAGGATATAGACTGATTCCATATATCAACCACGACCATCAGACATGTAAATTTTGGTTCAAGACATCAATATCACTCAAATGTAGACAAAAGCTGACATTTTTACTATTATCTCTTTTTTCTGCATCTGCATCATAGAAATCACACTTGCCATGCTTTCTTCTTTTTTAAAAAGCAGAACAAACACAACACAGTCATGAGGAAGAATCCAGTGTTTCCAGCCTCAAGCTCTCAACCCTGGATGTGACCTGCTCACTCTTGCCCCACGTGTGCCACAGCTACCCTGATAAGAGCACAACACTTCTGGGAAGGCAGAAGTTCTTGCTGGAGTAACTCAGAGGAGAAGACACTGGTGCCCCTGACACCCTAAAACCAGATGCTCACACCATTAGTGGTCTCAGAGCTTTGTCTTGATTAACATCTGCCCTTCTTGCAATTACCTCACCTTGCCCTTGATGTTCCAAGGGGGTCTTTGTGTTTCCCTGTATGAAGTCTAAAGACAAGAATGCATATTTATAGGACAAAGTTGGCCTTGCAATGTAATAGAGAGACCACATTTGTTTGCCCTGACAGCCTTCCAGCCAGCCTGTGGAAAGCTCTCCCAACCTTTGCACATTTGTTCATCAGATCAGCTCTGCCATCAATACACCACTTGCTCTCCCGCTCAGTCAATCTCTGCTGCTGGCAGGACACAGAACCAAGTGCCACCCGAGAGCCCAAGGGAAAAACCACCACAAAATGAGAAATTGGCTTCTACATACCATGTGCCAAGAGCCAAAGCCCTCCCTCCCCGCAGCAGGTGACTTGTCTCCCACCTGTCGGAGGCCCTTCGGTAATTTCTTCCTTTTGCCCAGGTGCTGGCACAGGTTCCGATCATTTTCCCGGTCGGAGCTGTACTGGTGGTGGTGGAGTCTGTTCTTTTTCGGGAGATATGACAGCCCATTGGTAAGTGCCTCCCGTTTCTTCTTGGCCAGAGGATTCTGTCTCTTCTCCACACGTTCCTGAGGTTTCAGAGCCACGTCCTTCTGCAGAGGGAGGGAGTGGGACAAGAAAGGGAAGACAAACACAGTAGTTAACAGCTCTGATTTGTTGGCCTCTTGAAGCAGCAATTCTGGGTGACCAGCAAAGTGCTCAGGAGACAACACTACAGTCACCAGAAAAGGAAGAACCCAGCCCTGCCTGATGTCACTTACACCAAAGGATAGGCAAATGCCAAGTGAAGTTGGTCAGGTGAAGTGAGTGCATGGAAGCAAACACATCCTCCTTGAGATTTCAAACCATCAACCTCACAATTCTCCAAAGCATCCCATGTATCAAGTGAACACACATTTAGAAGACAGCATATGTTTATAATGTTTAAATTAATGACTTGCTTTGATTTCAATGACGCTCGACTTTCCATATTTATTCTTATTATTTCTTGTATTTGACAAGCCAAGGCATGAGCTGACCTAAATCCAATTAGGGCAAATCAATCTCCATTGCCTTCAAGGGATGTTTCCCTCAAACCTGACTTAAGCAGAAGATTTCCAAATCTCAGGGAGGGGGACCAAAAGTGCCCAAAAATTCAGCTTGCCTTTGAAAACTTTGTAACTGAGCCTTTAGCTCCCAGAATCAATGTCTGCCTGTAAAAAACACTCCAGTCTTGTAACACAAACATGTTTTGTCACTCAGCCCACAGTTACTTTCTCACTGATATTCTGCAACACAGAGAACCTCTATATTTATCTCAAATAAATGTTACTTGAAATGAATCTTTTTCAATAACACAGAATTAAATGCAGAGGACGAAGAGGCTGGAGAATCCACTAGGAGAGAAGGACTATTGGAAAGATGTTAGTTATAGTGCATATGGTGTATCTAATAAATGCAATCTGCTGAGTCACATCTCCTCCAAGGGCTCCCTACATAAGGGTCTGGTACCTCCATGTGAGGGGCATGAAATAGTGTAATACTTTCAGCTCTCTCTACTAACAATCCTGGCTGCTTTGACCAGGAGCTCCCCATGCCCCACCACAAAGCACTCTGTGATCCCATAGCCTTTCAGCTTTGTCTGCTGTCACTTAATATTATAACTGACAGCAGGAAAGAAATTGGGCTATTGGCCCCTCTGTCACACACAGACTGCAGTTCAGGAGAATAGAATGCAAATTATGCCACCTTTTAATGCAAAAAAAACATGCCTAAAGGCAAAAATCAGTTTGGCTTTAATTAAAGAATGCTCCCTAAATGCCTCTCTAAAACACAAGAGCTTCACAAAATTCATAACTGAAACCAATGAGATGATTAATTAAACTGAAAAGTCATCATTCACCTTTGATATTTAGTAAAAAGAATGATTTTACAAGTATTAAAGATGGGAATACTGAACAGAAGCTATAAGACATTTTTTCTATATTTTATTCACCTAAGACACCATAGGAAATATCCCAGGCTTTTCTTCACAGCTTTATTCATATCCCAAAAAGTTAGGAGCCTTACCCAACGTCATGAGAAAGAATTGTAGCATCTTCAGCTATAAAGCAGGATCAGCATTTTAAGAACCTCATGTTTCTCCTCCCTGGTTCCTCCACCTTCTGAGCAAGAACTCAGTAGTAGCACTGATCTTTGTGTAATGCTTTGAGAGCTCAACCTGAGAGATCCCACAGAGCAGCCCAAGGAAATCAAAAGCAAGAAGAAGCCCTTTCCTCAGCACACCTTCTGTCTCCCTTCCCAGGAGGGTCTGAGGTTTAGCTACATGCCCTGAATGCAGGATGGCAAATTCTCAGGTGTCATATGGTGAGTAACCATTTCACCAATGTGCATCATCCACTGCTTCATAAAACTGCAGCATCCACAAACATCCCTGGACCTCATGCATAGCAAAGGCAGGTTATAAAAAAACAATTAGATATTTTATCATAGAACTGATTTGTAACTTAAGACTGTGCTGCTAACAATCTTTATTTTTTTCAGTTCAGTATAAAAAGAATCAAATGCTTTATGAGTAGTACATTTTATCAGCCAGGCTTCTGTTAAAACACAAGGTCCACGTTTGTAGATAGAAGTGCCATTAAGAGGATTCAGTCTAAATGTGAAAGGTTGAGGGAGTGAACAAAGGGAAACTTTCGGGGAAAAAAAATAAATTCTTCTAATGACTAAGAAGCTTTTGTGGGATTTTTTTCCCCCCAGCTATGAGTGATCAAATGAAACAGTGGCAGGCTTCCAGATGCTTATAAAATGTCTAATGGGGCTAGAACTTGCCATCATGAAATTACTAGTTCCCATTAGCTTTAAAGAGGGTGTAAGATGGGTCAGACTCTGCAGATCACTGTGAATGTGCCTGGGAGGAGCCAACTGCAGAAAGTTTCATGAATTGTCAGACACACCTAAAGAATGTGGAGCTCTTGTCAGAATTGGGACAAAAGAGTCTGAATATACACCTATAGCAAAGATGAGTGACAGCAAATTCACAAAGCCTTCCACAAACTGGATGACAAGGCACCTTGTGAGACAGAAGGAATGACTGGCAGGAGACTCCAAAAGTAAGGTGGCTCCTCTGCTCACAACCAACCAGAGCCAGCACAGCTCTACAGGTACATAACTCAGGGTTCTGCACATTGTGAAAGGGGCCTTGAATCCTGGTGGGTGGGTGGGCTTGAAATGCAGACATGAAGACTGGTGTTTAGACAAGCCCATTCCTCCAGGACAGCTGTCTGCTTTTCCCCAGCTGACACCAGAAAGCTACAACGTGCTGTGGGTCAAACCCTCGTGTTATGGGATGGCGTGGTAGAACCTACCACTGCCTTCCATGGATACATGACTTGGCCTTAAAATATATATGTCTATAGAAATACATATTAAAATCTTCATCTGCAGACTAGACTGCCACAGGACATGATAAAAGAATGAAGCTTAGCCCCAGGAGGACAGGGTGCATGAGAAGCAGCTCGAGCAGGGGTCTCATGGGGTGTCAGGGGATGCAGCCCATGCAGGACCGTGTCAGACCCTGCCCCTCGGAGCCCTTGGGCTTGGCAGAGGCAGTGCCAGCCTGGGAACCACAGCCCTGCAGAAATCCCTTCCCCACTCCTGCCCTCTGTCCCTCCTCCCGTTTTTATCTCTCCCTTGTGTAGATAGGACAATGGCTGTACCACGCCGCGTGCTCCTACATTAGCCAGCACAATCTTAATTACAGACTTCAGGCATCACCATGATTAGAGTAATAAGCTGTAATTACTCTAAGGTGACAGGACTGCACAGACCTTATCTACATAGATAAGAAGATGTAGTAATATTTCATGTTGAGACATATTTTTCAGCAGCTACCCATGGAGCTGATTCAGACTAAGCAGCAGACCCCGTGAACACAGCCAGTCTTTAGCAGGGGTTTTTCTCCTCTCCCGCCAGCATACAAGCCCACACATTATTAAATAAATCCTACAAACATATTAGGCACAGTTTAAAACCATCTTATTCAGAGATATCTTTCATCGGTAAAGTGCCTTAAGTGTATCAGGAAGGTGACTTAAATGTATAAATATGTAATTACATGCAATTCAATACAAAAGTGCATTAATATTTATGAGTGTACTGTATAATCTGAAAAAAATTCCATTTGTTTTATTTCTATTGGGCACATTAATCAACCTGATACCAGTGTACGTGCCAGGGTGGAGAAGAGCTGCCCTGCTGTGATGTGGGGAGGCTGCTGGAGCCTGGTGGGGTGTCCCTGCAATCACCCCGGCTCCAATTAACAGGAACAGCTTCAAGCCAAGCCCTGCATTTAGGGAGGGAAGGAGAAGCAGCTTCTGTGGGGCCTCAGATAATTTGTCCAGCTCGGAGGCTGCGAGGACACGCTCCTCAAGTGTTCTGCTCTCAGGGAGCTGTGCCTGACTGAATTCAGGAGAGTCCACCTTCCTGCTCTGATTAACACTCAGACCCTCAGGGGCAGCCCAGAAGTGTTTTGTGGGGTACACAGGTCACCCCACAGACCCCCCCACGAGCTGCTGCCCTTCCCTCCTGCCCCTGCCCTCGGACAACAATCAAAAACTGCATGTAAATCACAGGAATTCTGCCCCACTCCTTATTACAGGATTTTTCCATGGGAACACAGGATGGAAAGCAATACTGTAAGTGCAGTGTGTAGCAAATGCAGAAATTTCTCTGGGTGACCATTTCAGGGGCTGCTCAGAGATTTCAAGCCTTGGTCTTTCCAAACCATCATGACAATTTCAGTGTTGCAAGAACTTATTTTCTGAATTTGCACTGAATGTGACCTCAGTAAAGTGCAATTTTTCAAACCTGATTGTTAAAAACAGGAGTAGCTTGCAGTGCAGTGCTAGTTAAACCAAATAAAAACTGCAGTGTTCTACAACTGTATTCCAATTATTTGCTCCTCAGGTTCTTGCTAAAGTCCACTACAGCTTTATATCAGAGCCCAACAATTCCTCCTTCATTCCAACAATATTTTAAATATAAAGAAATTAGACATTTTTTAAAAAAACCCCACTAAATTAGCAAATAGACATGAAATGTCAATGTAATACTGCACTTAAAACACAAATATTTAGAAAAGCAAGCTTGAAGCTGCCAGTCTACCCCATCCACTATTCAGACATCCAAGCAACTGTGTCAAATAGAATTGTAAGAAAGGCACTTCTGGAACCTTTTGTCTATTTTTCAAGGAACAAACTATTCACATTTGACCAGGAACACAAGCACAGAAGGAAGAAGCCACTTAAGGGGGGGAAAGAGACATTTTCACTGGCTACAAAAGCTGATTTGACATTCTTTCCAGTTTCTGGGCACGGCCATAGAACAACCCAGCTGGGATGGGATGTGGGGAGGAGCAAGAGCTGCTTCCCCTGGACCAGCACACAAACAGGAATGATGACAAACCCCCTCCATGTTCACCAAGAACATTTGCTGCAGACCTTTAGCTTGCAAGAAATTCAGATGCCTACAGAGCCCAGCTGAGAGAAATCCTACAGCTTGGTCAGCACAGAATCACTGAGAGGCTTGGGCTGTGAGGGACCTCAAAGCCCATCCAGTGCCACGCCCTGCCATGGGCAGGGACACCTCCCACCAGCCCAGGTGGCTCCAAGCCCCGTCCAACCTGGCCTTGGACACTCCCAGGGATCCAGG
>JAWWEE010000048.1:9486205-9502320 GCA_035221455.1 Xenops minutus | reverse complement strand
ACGTAATAATTATCTATCTAATACATTAAATATCTAACTATTAAAAATCTTAAAACATGGGAAACACTCCAATATTCAAAGTAACAGTCCACAGATCTTTTAAGTGTCCTTCTCATTTTGCTGACAACTTGATCCACTGGTGAAAGTCGTTGTATTTGCTGGACTCCCCTCCTACAAGGACTCACCTGGGGCCAGGAGACCAAGAGATAGCAGAACCACCCTGCAGCACCTGAGAGCACCCCCAGTGAACCCCCTCAAACAAAACCCTTCCCCTTGTTTCAGTGTCTGGTCTCTGTGCTGCTGGTGAGACACTGTGGTCACCTCAGTCCTTCCCTGCTCCAAGGGGACAGTTGTGGCCAGGCCTCCTGAAGTACATGCTTACTGTTGCCACTAACTCATTTAGGCAAACCATTTAACTTCTTTATGCCCTTGCTTAACCATCTGTAAAATGGGACTAATAATAAACCTCAGAGGGATTTAGTAAGACTTAATTAAATGGTTTGTAAAGTGCTTTGAGATCCTCAGGAGAAATGTGTTGTGCAAGTGCAAATTATTATTACTGTTACAGTGCTTTCTACTTCCAACACAGTTAAATATTAATGACCCAGTCCTCCTAATGCCCAGTGATACAAACTTTCCTCAAGAGTTCTTTTCTCAGCCAAAAAGACACAGGAAGTAGTAGTAGGACATCATCTTGTTCACTCATAAGTAGTCTGAAACAGCAGACTAGATTAAGTATTTTAGTATGCAGCAAACTAAAGATGGGCATCCCAAAAGCACATGTTGTACATGCAGTCAGTTCTGAGCCAATAAAATAATGCCAACTAAATCAACAAATCACAGTGTTCCTATTCCACAGTGCCAGGGACCCATTTAGGAAAAGTCAGGATCAATGCTAATATATAATAAATGCTTTTCCTAGTTAAAAAGGTACCATTTTTGCAGAGGTCATGGCATGAGTGACATGATTAACATTCAATTAAAAGCTCCATCTTGTCAGAAGGAACATCAGTATTCCTTTAGTAAGACTGTTGTGGCTTTGGGGGCCAGGGGGAAGAACATCTTGGATTTTCAATACGATTATGTCCATTGTGACCCTGCAAAAACGATCTGAAAATTGCCTGCAGGCAACAAACAAACAGCCACAATTCCTCCTCTTTTGTCAGCCTCTTCTAGGCCAACTTCAAAGGAGAAAAATGAACAAAAAATTGACTTATGACTTGGGGTCATGGGAGCTGAGTGAATGTGCTCTGGTTTGCAAGGCAGGAGCTGCAGCCAGGGGTGCTGCCCCAGCACAGAACACCCACCCCTCCTGGACATGGGGACTTGGGAAACAGAACCCCAAACCAATACTGACAAGTGTTTTTGTAATATTTTTCGGGATTTAGTTAAAACATGTAATAATATATCAGAAGCCAAATCAAATATTAAAGAAAAAAAAAAGGCAATGCTAAATTTGAAGGTATTAAGGTTAGATGCACAGTCTTAGGTGGTCTCCACTTGCAACTGTGGTACAGAGTACTGTTTAATTATATGGTGAACTAAGGTATTTCTGCTAGGTCTCCAATAATACTAATGATTCATGGTGTATAACAAAGATATATAATCTATTGATAATGAAGTGCAAACATGTTTTTCTCATCCTTATGTACTACAAAGTGAGCCTACCTAAAGAAAAAACTGATTAAAAGGCACTTCTAATTTACTTATATTACAGATCCTAAACATAATTAGAAAAGCAAAGGTAAAAAATCCAAACCAATCAACCAACCAAAAAACTTCACCAAAAAAACCCCAAAAAAACCACACCACAAAAAAATGACACATCATCATCATCATCATCCCCGAATGAAAAATCCCCTTTGCACTGAGGCAGAAGACAGCAGAGCAACAAGAATACATGAGCTAGAAATGCAGCAACCAGACATGTGTGGTTTGCATACTGACAACTTCATTTCATCTAACACAGGTTCACCTCCCCAAGCCACACAACAGACACCACACCTAAGACAAGAAAGCTTTAATGATAATAGTGATGCTTTTTTTATTTCATTTCCTCGACACTGATCCTCCACACTGAGCTGAGGTGGCAGCTCCTGCCCTGCTCTTCTGCAGTCAGTGGAGGGAGAGGAGCAGTCCAGAGGGGCAGTTCTGGCTGCAGGAGCTGCCCGAGGCTGCTGTGGAGCTCAGCACCCATCAGTCCTACAGGGACCCTGCAGTGGGCAGGTTCCCACACCTGCTCCGGTGGGACGTGAGCCATAAACCCCTCTGAGGGTCTCAAGCTGTTTTCCAATCCTCATCCAGCTGTGGAGCCACCATCCCTTCAGCTCTGTGCTAAACTGAGCCCAGAGATAAAGAAACCTGCCCAGGGCTCTCCCGAGACAGGGAGAGCACCAGGACTGAAACCCTGCAAACTGTTCTCCAGCCTGCTCCTTAAAAAAAGGATGCAAAATGGAGCAAAAAGCCATTCTCACTGCCTTAGCTTTTCTGCACCTCACCCATGGATCAGGCTCCTGAACTCGTGCAGCGATGCTGCACATGGTTCATCCACTCTGCCTGGAATGTCAGACCTCCTCTGTACAAAAAATCCATTGTTCAGAGCCTAAATATCCTTCAGCACAGGATCAGTTAACCATCAATACTCACACAATGCTAAGCTTCAGAAAAACATCCCTGAGGAAGCATTTCCCCAGCTTTATGCAAACAATCTCACAGTGACCTGTGTAAATGCTGGATGCTTTCAAAGGCAGCCAGAAGAGCTGTCAGCACAGCACGAGGGCCATGAGATGATGCCCACTGGCTCCAAACCAGACTGGCTGAGCCAGGACTGAGCCCTCAGGGACAACCCTTTAGAACCCCAGCCTGGAGACACAAACCAGGCAACTCCACACCCTCTGATCACAGGGGTGCAGTCACTTCTGAGCGAATCCAAGGAACTGTGTGCTATTGCAGGGTGACAGGAGTTCACAGAGCAATGATGCTTCTCAAGCCAGCACAAGTCCCCCACTGTTCATAAACTTCCCCCACTCAGCACCTTTCCCACAGGCAGTCCTGTGGAGAAAAGGAAGATTTGTGACAATTTTATGTTAGTCATAATTTTAAACCCATCAACTTCAACAGAAGAATTTCTACCTGTTTCAATATTTAATTTATTTAGCCTTCTAGTGTTCTTAAATTAGGGAGACATTTTATTGCTCTGGTTGACATTTTTATGACAACTGAAACTAGGCTTCATTTTTTAAGTGAAATTTCTCTACCTAAAAACCTGATTCGTGCTTGTGACCACACTAGAAATGCAGGTGGAAAAATACAGACAGAGCTACACGCACATGGATTGCCTAGAAGGAAAGATGAATATACTTTTGGGGACTTGTATATACAGTATCTTGTCACTACAGCAAATAGTTAAGTTACTCATCTTTTCCTACTGCTCCACAATTAAAACTTGCATCTGTGACTGGACACAACAATCCCTGAATCTGCATTTTTCCCCAAAAAAAGATTAAAGTAGCACTTTACTACATAGGCTGTGTGCCAGTTATTATATTAATACACTCTATCTTTGCTTACTCTTGTTTTAAAAGAGAGATAAGTGCTCTGGCAGCCTTGAGCTTCATCCCTTTTGCCTTCACCAGCTGATTATTTTCGGAATAGAGATGTTGGTCTCAGTTGGTACCTGCAAACAGCCTGACTGCCCCTAATGATGATCTACCTGTGTGCTGGTACCAGGCCACCTGTCTGCTGCCTCTCAGGAAGCTTTACAGATACATAAAACCCTTCCAATATTTCCCTCACATAAACTGCAACCCATCCATCAAGTTGTTTACATCACACCGAGATATATGCACCTTTATCATTAGAAGAGCTGTCTCCAGAAATGGGATGAACACACAGACATCATAAATCTCCCCTTTTACAAGGGCTGCCTGGGTTGCATTATTTGTGTTAAAGCAACCAGCCACTGCGGGGACACAGAGCAGCAGAAGGGCACAAAGGCAGAGGGCTTTGGAACCAGGACCAAAGAGCTCAGCTGAGCGTGGTGAGGTCTCGGGTGGTGCTGCTGGGCTTGGCTCCAGCACTGTCAGCCCCAGCCCTCTCCAGGCCAGGCACCTTGGCCAAGCCCCTGCACCGCCTGCACACCTGCCCGACCCTCGGGGCTGTCTCTGGACGGAGCCAGGGCACTGCAATCCCACTGCAGTGAACATTCTTCTGCTGATTCAGTAAACACCCCATGGCACACATGGAAACCTGCTCAGGCTCTGAGGACGAGTGTCACACAGAACACACGGGCAGCACTGTCCTCACCCATCAGAGATGTCACCTGTGGGGCCACCTGCAGCCCCCTGTCCCCAGCACTGCCACCAGACATCCCTGCTCACCCTGCCAGCACAAACATCACCAGGACCATCCATGAGAGGGGGAAATGTGCATCCCTGCTAAGGAGGAAGGAATTCCCACAGCCCTGCAGAAATACCTCCTTCAAACCATAAAGCCAGCACCAGTGGACACTGTGCCATGGTTATACCTGGTTATCCTTCTGGGTTAGACACTCAAAGCTCTTCCTCTGACATCCCCTGAAGGAATGAAGGAGGAATGGCAGAGGAACCTGGGAGAACATCATCATCAGTGCCTCAAAAACTGTCCAAAAAGGAGGGGGCAGCTGTGGGGGGACTGACAGACAGCTCATGTCTGAATCACAGCTGAGCTGACACCCCAAACCTGAAGAGAGTCTACACTGTGATCGTGCTCAGGGTGGGGAAAAAGAGAAGTCTCACCCCAGTGAGCAAGGAGACTTGGACAAGTATCCCAAAGGGACCTACTGTGTTTGCTTTGAAAGCTGCTTTCCTGTTTATCTGCTAAAACAAATAAGGAAAATCGGAGTTTGCTGTTGTAAACTTTCCTCTTCTTGAGATAAATTCTCTCACAGACTAATAACTTCTTTTTAATTGCTGCATTTAGACAAAATAAACCACTTGAGAAAAACAGGACATGAAAAAATAACAACAGATTTGAAATGAAGTCTGGACCTTAACTCGAGCTACAGAGAGAATTAAACAAAAGCACATTAGAGTTGGTATGTGAAGTGGCAAAATGAGTTATTAGAGAGACACATGAAATTCCAAAGCCGACCAGAACACAATCTGCTGTCTCCCTGTGGTGTCCCTCTGCCAGGAGCCGGCCGTGCTGTGACAGTGGAGCTGGAATTAGGCTCACCTTCACCCCCAGTATTCTGTAACAGAGCTGCAGATCCCAAACCCCACATTGCACCATGGCACAACTGAGCTGCTTTTGCCACCAGATGGGAATAGGTGCAGTTGCTGGTCTTAGAAGGCTGAAATAAAATAAATGACTGCTCAGCCCACTGAAAAAAAAGACCAGCACAAGATCTAGTTTTCTCTCTTTTTGATACACAACTACATATAAAATTAGAGTATTTGCTATTTCTGTAGGAATGTTTTCTAGCCATGACAAGCTGGAGAGACAAAAAAGGATTTGGGGGCGAAATAACAGTTTTTATGAGACCCATTCATATCTGGGGAAGCAGAGAGGAGTTCTGGGCACACATGCCCTCTGTGAGGCCTGGGTAGATAAAAGCCTGCTGAGTTTTCCCACATGCCACATAACAAGGGCTAAGGATCAGTAAAATGTGATGGGAAGAGATCCCTGCACCCTGAGAGAACAGAGAAAGACATTCCCTCCACTCCCATCTCCTTTTCAGAAGAAGCAGAGAGAATAAACCTCCCCAGTCCATAACACTGGCATTCAGAGCACCTCTGGTACCTGCCCAAGTCTCTCACTGGAGTGTTGATAAGCACAATGATAAAGACCAAACACACCAATGTCAATGAAAGGCAGCTCAGGGAAGAGGATAAAGCTTTATTTCTAATGTGCTTCCTTTTCTTCTCTTTATCAGCTGCTCTGCCCTGTGGTTCAGTTTGTTCCCATATGTGCACAACTCCAGCCTTGGCACAGGGGGAAAAAGGAATCATTTCTACCAATGGCAGACTCGAAGATCAGCCTTTGCCACCCTCTACAGCCTGTATGGAAACCAGCTGGAAGAGCTTCTGAAAGAATGGACATTCCAGCTTTAGGAAAACAAGTTTTAATCAGATGGACCAAAGTACTCCCCTCTGATAACCCATTTGTGAATAGACAAGCCCAAACTTGGTTTTGCATTTGCAAGAAAACATGAAAAATTCAGTTTTCTCTCCACACCATTCCAGCCAGTTTAACAAGCTGATAAAAGCCACGGTTTTCAGGAAGTCCCTGTGCTCAGCAGCTCTGTGCTGTCATCTCAGCCTACAAATTGCCTCTCTTGAATCTACGGGGCTTTGGGGTTTTGTGGCATTGACATTTTCCTGTCAAGCCTGTCAGTTCTTCCTTTGTTTCAAATGCTGGTTGCTCCTTTTATCTGCCCTTTAAGTGTTTAAAAATATTCAAACTGGATTCAAAACAAAAACAACACACACACACAAACAAAAACCAAAACAAACAAATAAACAAAAACCCACAAAAACAAACAAAAAAGCAAAAAACCACCAACCAACCAAAAAGCCCAACCCCCCCCCTTCTGGATTTATGTGTTTTTCTGATGTGTTTGCCATGCTGTAACCAATCAGATAAGCTCCTTAGTTCCCTCCAGCGATGGATTATTGAGTTTTTATTTATGTTTCTCCTTGTTTAGCCTCCTAAGCACCAACACACTTGTACCAATGTCTCAGCTTCAACTCCCATTAAGGAAAGAAAGAGCCTGCAAATGTGATCAACCTTGGAGGTTTTCCAGCCTCAGAGCTCTCCTGAGCTGCCTCCTCTGCCCTGCCAACATTGGGGCTGGCTCTGCAGGCACTGTGCTGCTCCCAGCCCTGCTGCCCCACCAGGGCTCAGTGAGTGTGCAGGTCAATCCCTGCATTTCACTCCCTCTTGCTGACATCTGATAGACAGGAGGAAAATAAGGAAAAACAGCACTGAGCAAAGAAGGTCAAAGATCAGTTCAAGACCCATAAAGTCCATAACCTGCACCTCTCAGGACAGCCTCGAGTGCTGTTCAAAGTGTCCTTCCTGATCTACACTTACTAAGCTTTTCCTTCCCCTCCCAGGGCAGGCAAACACACTGTTAGAGTCATGGCCAGCTTCAAAATGAGCACACTGTGGTTTTTGTCACATGGAGAGATTCCAACTCTTGTATTTCAAGTCAATCTTAATATACTTGTCTATTTTAATCGGCACAGAATTGTTCTCCAAAGCACTGCATCTCAACAAACTCGCTGTGAAGGTTTGGAGATTTATGTTCATGTTAACTGAACGATGATCTCCCTTCCAGATAAGGGCCCTTGCCACAAATTAGCTTTGCAGGAGGGTGGAGAGTTAATTGCTGAGGCAGCTCCTGGCATCAGCGAAACCTTGCTTATCCCCAGGAGAGCCTGAACTGCCACCAGGCAACCTGGACTGATCCTCAACAAGAACTTGCCAGGATTTTCCCTACCTGAAGGGCACATTCCATCAATATGAAGTCTGATTAGTTCAACTGGTAATGCTGATTTATCTCCTGGGGGTTTATGCCTGATACCAGCCAGCTCACCTACAGACAAGTCAGGATTTTTCCCCACCTTAGACAAGAAATAATGTGTAGGGAGCAGAACTTCTCATGAATTGGAAACTATTAGCTCTGCCTGCACAAAAGTAACAGAAAATGACCATATGCTGTAATTGCTGGAATCCAAGGTCACCACAAATCTCACTGCCCTGTACTCCAGGTGTGAAGCTCAAGAATCCAAGCCTAAACACAGCACGTGTCCCCTGAAGGCAGGACTCCCACTGCAGGCACACACCTGCAGGAAAAGCTGTGTCAGTCTCACCACTCCCCTGTGCCACCACAAACCCTGGGCTGTTCTGACTCCAAGGTGATGAGACCAAACCATGACAGCAGTTTGCTCTCACCTGCACAGCTCTGGCCTCTCCTGCCCCCAAGGCTTTCATATTCTTCCCAGAGCTGTGTTCTACCTCTGGTAATGGGATGTCACATTCATCACCACAGCTTCACCGAGGTCAGCTCAGCACTGACAGGTTCCCAAAAGAAGGTAAAAAATCAGTTTTCATAGACTTTTACCTGTCACCTGCTAGATAAAGAATGGGATACCACTTCAGAGCTCCATCCTGGGGATTCATCACTGCACAAGAACAGAGATTCCGGGCACAACTCCTGGCTGGTATGACCTGGAATCCACTAAGAAAAGTATAACATTTTCAAGGTCCTAACTCATGCTAAATTCATTGCAGACACCTTACATGCCACAGAAAACATGCCCTAACTCTGACAGCCACTGCAGAGACAAGACACTTGATTTCTCTCAATTCAGTGTGTTTTCAAGTGGTGAATAACATCTGTGAAGAACAAGGATTGAGAAGATCAGCAAAAAAAATCCATCTCCTCTCCCATATATGGGATTGCACTATACATTTCATAGAATTAGTTTACCATAGAATTCAGCAAATCAACTACAAAACAAGTTGTTTATTTAACCCAGGCTGAACTGAGGGGAGAGCTCCCAGCTCCAAGTCTTTTAAATCATATGCACAGAAGATCAAAGCAAGGCTTGTGTGGCCTAGGGACAGGTAAAAGCGTCCTTACTCTTGTGGAAACCACACATTTATAGTAAAAAAGAATTAAATACACAGAGAAGACCCTTTGATTTTTGCACACCTTCTGAATTCCGTCACCCTGGCTGATGCCCACACCAGCTGTACCGTCACCCGTGGGCTGGTCTGAGAGCTGGATGGACAGTGCATCACTTCACCCCTTGGCCATGGGAGCAGTGCAAGCACAGGGGATGGACCAGGGAACAAGGACCAGCCCGGGCAGTTTTACACCATGTCTGCTTCTACTGCTGCCATTTGTTTTCATCCTGCAGAGACATCAGGGCAAACTTATTCCAAAGCAGAAAATATGTTTAAGACCAGGGAAGAGGGAAAATGAACCATATTCCTGAACACCTCCGTACACAGTGAGAACAAATGGCAGGGCCTGAATGTCTGCCAGTCATTTTCTACTTCAGTCATTGTCATATTGAGATAGATTAACACTGGATAGCAGTCTGGAAAAAGCAAGAGGGGAGGAAGGCAAGCAAAACCATGCAAAACATCTGAGTTGTTCAGTTGCATGAGGATTGCCTTTTCTTGAAAATCCAAGATTACAAGTCCAAGTTAAGAAATCCAAATACCTTGGATGACTAAGCTAGAATCAGCCTGAAAATCAGGTATTGCCAGTAGTTACTATTATGTAGAAAGGGCTAATACAACTGTATTTAGTGCTGACAATAGCAAACACGTTGAGGAGAGACACTATAAAGAGGGGAGAAGGGAATGAATAGATGTACATGAGTTTAGTTTGTATTTTAGTGTGCACAGCCCTCTGTGCACAACAGAGAGAAGTCAGTTTTTAGGAGCAACAGGAACCATGAAAGGTGTGGGGTTTGTCTCTAGTGGCCACAAGGGCCCAGAAATTCAAAGGTGTGAACATGACCTTGTCATCAACAGTGATTAAGCAGACGAATGCAGCTAAAGGTTTATCATAACAGAGGCACTGGCCTGCAGTCCCCTGGCAGCAGCAGCTGAACTCTTCTTAAAAAACCTTTGTTAAAGATTTAGGAAAACCTGTTAATACCTTACATTTTGCAATGTTTTAAGTAGGGCTTTTGTTTCAAGTGACACTTCTTGCCTTTCCCTTTAGCTGTGAACAATCTTTACAAGGAACCAGAACTGCATTGCAATGTTTTAACTGGGATCAGTGACAGACATTTTTCAGGGGACACAGGTAGGAGTCAGGTGAGGCCAACTGGAACCACTGCACTTACACCACTCACTATGCTCTTGAAGACAAGGTAAGATCAAAACATGATCTAAGGCTCAGAAAAGAACACAAAGATGTGGCTTCCAGCCTTTCTGACAACCACATTGCTACACAGCATGTGCTCTCAGCAGCCACATGCAGACCCAGGGGACATGTCCCACCTACATCAGGTTGTTCAAAGCACCAGCTTTTCACTCCTTGTCTAGTTGCAGGCTCACAGCACCTCTGCAAGAGCCAGAGGTGAGACTCTCATTAAGCAGAAAGCAAAAAGAAGCAGCAAAATTAAGAAGGAAAATGATAGCCAGAAGGGAGATGGGCGATGAGCAGCGACCCAGCCTCACCTCATGCGTGGCTTCCCCCTCTCCTCCTGCATGTTTGAGATGTGCTGCAGGACCAGACAACAGTGACAGGCTGCTGCAGCTCCTGGGACACACTGAGGATGGCTGGTCTGCAAAAAGCGTCTCATGTTTCTTTCTTAATTTTTGTTACCTCCTCTCAATGATCTTTGACAACCTCAAAACAGGATGACAGGAAACCCCACCCTATTCCTCCTGTCCATGAATTCTGTGCACCTTCCAGTGTACCACTATGGGACTGTTCATTTTCTCATCTCTCCTCACTGAGACCACAGTGGTATCAAACTGCTGGAGTGTATCAGTAGACCCAAACATGGAATCAGGGTAGTTTCCTTCCACCATCTCCATGCAGCATTTCTGACCAGACCCTGGCCAGGGCAGGCCAGCATGCTGACCTTCTGCTCAGCCACAGTCAGAGGGGAATCCAGCATTAGAAACTGAAGGGATTTTCATGCCACTTCAAAAGAAAGCTTAATCCCAGTATAGTCCTCTGCTTTCCTCCATTCCTCAACACAACATGGATTTGGTAATGCACATGGATTCAGTGCAGATCTGTTCCAAAGCAAATGAACTGCACAGTCCCTCTTCCCTCTCCCTTCTGCTTCCATGCAGAAAATTAAAGATCGGGGCTTTCACAGCCTATACTAAAACCACTGGCTCAGATGATGAGTGAAACACTTCTTTTGGAGGATTAACATGGAGTAGATGGCAAAGGAATAAAATTACTTTTTGGTTTCAGTGACATTAAGCATGAATAGTATCCCTAGTTTAGGGAACTTGGTAGTATCAAAACTCAGGTGATGATGGAAACGATTAAGGAAAAAAGACAACAAGAAACAAGTTTTCACATAAATATGCTGTTCTGCAAAGAGGGGCCTAAAGCTGCTGTGATCAGCTCAGGAGGCAGTGCTGGGGGCATCTCCACCCAGAAAGGCTGGTACAGGCAGCCAGGGCAAGGTGGCAGGTGTGGTTTCCCTGCACCAAAAAGCACAAGGGGTATAAGGGGGTTTCAGGCAGGAGCTCAGAGAAGAGCTGTGAAAGTGAGGAAGAGAAGCATGAGCTGGGTGGCAAGTCTGCACGTGAAGTCCTCACTGAGGGAATAGGGAAGGTAAAAGTAAGAACAGCTTATGGATTCATAGGGAATTGAGGATGGAGAGAAAATAAAATGACTGAAGAAACAAAAAACATGAAGAAAAATAGCAGATGAACAAAGGTGAGTCACTTTGGGAGGCTGAAAATGGCCAAGAGAGGTCAAAGAAAATTACTGCAAAGCTGTAGGAAGCCTTGAGCAACAGGACTGGGAAGCTTTAGGAGAAGCCTTAAACACCCTTGAGCATAAACAGCCAGGTGAGCCTAAGGAAGCCCTGGGGCAGCACAGGGTCTGGGCAGCCAGGGAGACATCAAGGAGCTCGTAGGAGACAGCAGGGAGGGAGGGAACAGGGAAACAGCACAGACCATCAGAGACAGACCTGACTGACAGAGAAGAACTGGAAATGGAACGGTGGCCCTTGGGAGCAAACAGCCAAAGGGCTCAGGAGGGCTCACACAGCACAGAGAAGGGCAAGAACAGCAGGGATGTTAAGTGGCTTCCCAAAAGCACAAGCAGAGAGACTGCTGTAGCAAAGACAGCAAGAATCCATCACCAACATCACTGTTGTCCCTCCAACAGAGATCCCTGCCAGCTGCTTTCCCAGGGAGGAATTAAAGGTACTTAGAGATGTTTTACAAGGTAATCCATAGCAGTTCATGGAAAGAGAAATGTCTTATTGACTCTCAGCTGCTGTTCACCTTCCCACACCCACGGCAAGGAGGCATTTGCAAATGTCTAATAGTGAGAGCCAATATTTCTGGAAACAAACTGGAGCAAAAGCATCACTGGCATCACTGCAGCCTCCTGTCCCCTGCCCCACCACCAGCACTGCTTCATTTTTCATTCCTCCCCAGCCATCTGAAACAAGAAACAAGGCAATATTCTAAAAGAGGAAGCCTCACCTAAAGCAAACAAATGGCAAAGATTCAACTGGGGATTCCTTCGACTGAATTCCCCAGCAGAAGATGTACAAGGTAAGCAAAGACATTTTGCTCGTGGGGCTGCCTCCCAACTTGACCAAACTTTAATTCACAGCTCCTCTCTGTGCTTCACTAGTAACCTTAAGGAGAAAAAACCCCCCCCTGTTTCTGAATGCAAGAACTGTGTCTCTGTTGTGGGCTCCCACTCCACCTGCCACTGTGGGGTCCTGGCCCAGCACTGTCCAGGGTGCTCTGGGGCTTCAGTGCCCTGCTGAGACAAACACCAGGGCAAGAACCAGCATCTGAACTACCTGTAACAGCCAGGGGGTGGGCAGGGGGTCTGGAAGCCAGTAAGAGATAAAAAACCCCACAGAATGAGATTTATTAGGTGGTCATGTAACGTATTGAGTACCACTGAAGGTTTTAATGGACACTGCCATACTAGTGCTCTAGTGGACTCATTAAAAAAAAAATAAAAATAATGATCAAGCCTAAGGGGTCAGACTGTCAGATTAGGGAGGCTTCTGCTCCCTTCTGTTCCATTGTAAAGACAATCTCAGCTTAAGTAAATCAGTCAAAACTCTAACACAAGCACCACCAGTGTACAGAAAAAGTGAGCTCTGTTCTGTTAGAACCTTTCCAGAAGAAATGCTACCAGAGAAATGTCACAAATTTCAGGCAGAGGCGAGGTTCCAAGTGGATTGACAAGCAGGAAGGACACCCTTTTCCAGAGCCAGAAGCTCCACAGGCTCCGAGCCCCCAAATAACAGGAGCAAACACCTTAGAACATCCCCAACAGGGTTTTTTCTTCCTTATCCCAGAAGTGGGTCATTCAGTGCTGTCCTCCGAAGTGAATCCCAAATGGAAGCACACCCACCTGCTCAGGGAAGTCTCTGTTTTTAGACTGCACCAGCCATTACCCTGCTGTGACTGAAACACTCCCTTACGACAGGTTGAAGCGTCAACCCAGCAGAAAAGGATTTACTTCTCGTGCTGGTACAAAACTCCATCATCCCTTTTGCCACACAGGCTGAATAAATAAAAGGGGAGTTCCCAGTTAACACACTTCCTACTATGCTTTCAGCCTACTCTACAGGGGAAAAAATTGCATTTTTAAGCTCTGCCATCTGCCAATTCTTACTTGGCAAACTATTTGCAGGTATGGCCAAATGTATCACTGCCTTGCTGTGAACATCATGACTGTTCTTTAAGACTCACTTTCTAACTCAATATACAAGAAGGTTTCCAGCTTCCAAATCCACTTTGCTATTCCTCACAGACAGGCTTACTAGATTTTCTTTCTTCCCTGCATTTAATTCCATGAAATGTGCAGTACTTTAAAACGCCATCAATGTTATTAGATTTTAAGTATATGATAACTAGAGATGTATAGAAGAGAGTTTTAAAGGGTCCCTCCCAGACAAAGCACTACATTTTTGCATGCTATCTGATAAGTATCTGAACAATCAAGCATTTAAACCTTGGTTGTAATTTCAGAAGAGCTACATATAAGCCTGAGCCTTTACAACTGAGCCTTTACCCTCCTTTCTCTTCCTCCATTGAGTCATCCTGGTCTGTTTAGTCCTTAGAGGGGCTGTGCATGAAATACAGCATTGAAAATCCACTATTAAAAAACCACCAGAACATATAAATATATGTATATTTAACACATAAGACATAAATCTATCACTCATTCATTCCATGATTCCTAACCAGGGAAAAATAGAAAAAGGCATTGAAATGAACTTTTCATGCAAATCACTGGATAAGACACGTAAGTCTCAACATTACCTACTGCATGATCCAAAAAGGAAAAGGGCCTTATCAGAAGTCATTATTTCACAATATGGACCTGTGTGTAAACTACTAACTGTGGACTTTTAACACTGTTTAATTTACTGTGCACTATAAAAAGTGTACTTAACTTGCTGCCTCTGGTCCATCATCAGAAACCACACACCCAACTTGGTACATCATGTCTGATTTCAGAGATCACAGACTACAACTGACTGAAGTCCAAGTCATTTATACACACCCCCTGTGACTTTGTGAAGTTTAGATGATCCCCATTTCGACCTCAACAGATACGCTCAGCATCAAAAGCACAAACTTGGAGCTTAAACTCAAACCCCAGCTTTTTAGATGAGGAACCACCACACCAACCTTCCAGTCAGCCAAGAAGAACAGAGAGACACCTTTGGAGATCAGCCTGTGCAGTGCCAACACATCAGGTGGCCAAAATGTCTGGGAATGGAGTGCTGAGGGTTTGCCAAGCACAGGATGTGCATTCAGATCTCCCTGCGAGGCTCTGGGAATGCTGTGCTGGTTGTGTTTGGAGACACTGCTCATCACTGAGGCTTTGGGAATGCTGTGCTGGTTGTGTTTGGAGACACTGCTCATCACCGGGCAAGAGCGGGGTGTGGGTTTGAAAGAGGCACCTCCTGTAAATGTCAGTGGTTTTTTAAAGGTTAAGTAAGCATCTTGAGAAAGGCCTCCATGCTCCTGTGCTTCACCTTAGCACAAGCTAATAAAGAATTATTGAAAAAAAAAAAGCCTGCAAACAGATGAAAAGCTCACAGGTTGATGTTGAACAATTGAATTTTTCTGTTCCCAGCTACAGCAGTAGATTACCAATGGCAGATTTATCATTCTTAATTATCAGAGCAAAGTATTAAAGACTGTTTTCTTTTGATTAATTAATTAACTCATCTGTAGATGAATGTTAATTCGCATAATGTGGTTTCTTAAAGCTGTGGCAGCTTCCCTTTGAGTGCCCTCTGAAACATCTGCCCTTAAGGTAAGGATTAGTGATGATTGTGAGGACTCACCAGTGGCTTGGTGAGTCAAGCCTGGAAACAACCCCAAAACTTGATGAGAGCTCTGTGCAGTACCATAACTCTATTATTGCTCTTATGTGAAGGGAAATAGCCTGGAAAAGCAAGAACCAAGAAGAAGCTGAGCCTGGGAAGGACAGTCCCAGCAGGAACACCAACACCTTCTTCCCTCACAACCAGGACTTTTGCTCTGGTGTCACACAGGGAGTCAGAAAGCTGCCTTGGAGGGTGGGAGGACACACCTCAGCACTGTGTCTGCCCACCTTCTCCCTTTCTCCAGTAGCTCCCTGCCCACCTCTCTGTTAGAGGACCATAAAATTAGAACAAACTAAATGGTGCCAATTATTGCACTATGAAAAGAGGAAAAGATTTGTTCTCTTCAACAGGGAGAGAAGACAACAGAAAGAAAAATAGAGTCAGAGAGTAAAAACACTTCATAGCAGATGCCCCCACTTTCTTTATGTGTCTAGGGAGTAGCAGAGGGGACTAAAAAGTGAGGGGAGAGGAGGCAAACAGGGACAGAACCTGGATGTGAGGAACAGCCTGAGAAAGAAAAAGCAGAATGAGGAACAAAAGATAACAAGGAAACAAAGTAAGCACCAGAGAAAAAATTCCATCAAGGGAATAGAGAAAAACAAAAGAGCAGAAGCAGAACAGAACCAAGTGGGGGAGGCTGGCAAAAGAATCACTGAAACAGCTCAGAAAGCTCAGACATCTCATGTGAAAAAAGTCCCAAACTATAAATAGAAGGAAAGCAAATGGGAAAACCATACAAGAATATTAAAGGCAAAGGAGAGATCAACTTTAAAGATTATCCTGCAGAAAGCTTGCAAATGTGATAATAACAACATAAGGCAGGTTCCCACCGAAATGTCAGCCCCTATCCAAAGAGTCACAGCAGCAAAAGCTCAACCCAAACAATCAGCCCTTCCAGGAGCACAGCAATGTCAGTGGGAAGGAGGACTTAGTTTGGTCCCAGGCTGGTCAATGACCAGTTGGGCACGAGTCAGCAGTGCCTGGAGCCAGGAGGGACATCCCTGTCCTGGGGACATCAGGGCAGGGAGGGGA
>JAWWEE010000048.1:9442558-9465881 GCA_035221455.1 Xenops minutus | reverse complement strand
CCTTCCACCAGCCCAGGGTGCTCCAAGCCCTGTCCAACCTGGCCTTGGACACTTCCAGGGATGGGGCACCCACAGCTTCTCTGGGCAACAAATGTTGGGGGAAGATCAAAACTAAATAGGAACAGGTCCTAAGAGCCTGGATCTCACATCACAACCCTTTTTCCCTAAATTAACCTCTGTCCACCACTTCTCTTACCGCAGACACCTACAAACTGCACTGGGATTGCAGCAGGCCAAAGTATCTGCTCAGAATTTCAGCACTGGGATACACAGAAGTTGGAAGGATTAACAATGACACATAAATGGATAATCTAGAAAGATCTGGGCTCTAATGCTAATTTTCAGGTTTAGGGACATATCCATAGAATCATTCAGGCAAATTGCAAAAGCAGGCTCTCCTTTTTCCTGATAGAATAGAGGATGGGTTTTTTACTCTTCACCATAACCCACAATGCTATTTAATGGAAAGGGCTGTATTTCATTTATTCCTGACTCTTAAGGCTGATCAGGCAAGAATGAATTGCTTTAATGGGAGAAGTACTTGTGCAGCTCTAACAAAGGATAGCAGAGGGAGACTCTGGGCAGGCACCACAGTGCCTTTGCATCCCATGCATGTGGGAACTCCAAGCTGTTTCAACCAAGAGCAACAAGACTTTGCTTGCCCCAGGGCAGGGTAAGCCCTTTAGCCAATACACCACCAGCAGCAGGGTGGAAGTCACAAGCATTTGCTCACATTTATGGTTCAAATGAGTCAGAGGGAAGACTCAAGGTGGTTTTAACCCAAACCTAGAGAAAAACTCAGCTCTATACTTGAATGCTGTAGCTTGGATTTCTGCATATTTGGGGTGACTGATGAATACTCCAGGCTGCAGAACAGCCCCAGAACTTTTCTTGGTCAATACCTACCGAGATTGCTCCCCTTTTTCAGTTCACAACTGAGCCACTCTAATGGGTTTTGCTTTCAAAGCTGGGTTCATGCCCTTGCTCTGATAAGGAGGAGAACTGGACTGCCCTTCATTTGTGTTATTCATCAGTTTGCTTTAAACAACATAATTTCCTTGACTAATAAGTCACATGCCAAAAAATCAAGATAATTATCCAAAGGTCAATACATCAACAACATCCCTCTCTGCATATTCCTGTGACTCAGAAGCTGGTTATCCACACTGCCAGTGTCCTACACCCTACAGACAAGGGTGGCAAAGTAACTGAAAAGCAAGCAGATGTCTGCAATGACCTGTCTTTGCAAGGACAAAGGAACCCCCCACTGCCTACACACACCCACAAAGTAGAATTGTGTTCCCACTTGCAAACAAACTCGAGTAAGACCCCAGATATTAAACAATCCCAAAACTCTTTGTCTTGTCGGACCAAAGTGAGTTTGACATCTGATACTCTCCCTCATAATTCCCTATAGCCAATTCAGTTTACCAGAGCCTGCCAAGGCCACAGAATAAATTAATCTCAGTTTATTAACAATGCAGACACACATAACCTCTCCTGGAAGGAATTGGAGCAGCTTAGCTACATAACCCCTGTGCCCACAGCTAGCAGCTAATAAAACACAACTCAGTTGGTAGAATTCCTCCCCCTCAACCTTTCTTTTTGTAACATAAACCTCAGGATCATTTCTACACAGTTCCAAAAGCAGCCTGGCAACAACAGCGAGAAGCACAGCTGCCTTGTCCTTACTACAGTGTATGGCAGTGTTCCAAATTTAAATTCCCTGTCCCTACCCAGTTCAAACCCATCAAACAGGCCAGTTCACCCACCCAGTCACTCCAGTTCAGCAGCCCCACACTGCTGGCTGCCCTAACCCAGCATGTTGGATGACTGAACCTGGCAGAGCAGATGCTGATTCCTGATGACATCAGGAATGAGCAAGAGCACAGCCCTGCTTCACTGGCCAGAGACAGCTGCGTTTTCTTCCTCCCTCCCTGATCATGCTAGTGGTAAAAATAAAGATTAGTCTTGGCCCTGATCCCTCCTGCGTAAGAGAATGATCACCTGGCATTTACCTCCAAATCTCCTTCTCTTTGCTACACAAACTGCATAGATTAAAGTGGGCTCCATGTGTCAAGGAAAGCTCTTCCCTAGGCCTCAGTCGCACAAAGATCTCAGTGGGAATATCAACAAAATTGATGACTTTTGCATGTTTAAACCAAGCGTCAGAAAATATTTATGCAAGCTTTTTTCCATCCTTTCTGTCCTCACTCCTTAATCCTGGTATGGTTGGAAAAGCAACTCGTGACAAGTCTACCAGCAACATGGTCCAGGGGAAATATTTATACTCTGCTCAGGTTCAGATATCCCCAGGGCTGGGAAGGGGCTCCTGGAATGGCAGCTCCACTCTGGCTGCCCTGGCAGTGCTTCCCAAGGCTCGGGGGCAGCGGGGCAGGGAAGTGCCTGGCCCCGGCTGTGCCATCCCCTTTGGGCTCTTTGGTCTCTGCTTTGCCATCCCCTTTGGGCTCTTTGGTCTCTGCTTTGCCATCCCCTTTGGGCTCTTTGGTCTCTGCTGTGCCATCCATCCCACAGTGCAGTCCGAGTGCCTGCACACTGCAGGATGTTGTATGCAATGTTAAGTTTGAAGTTCAGGGGGTTTCCTCCCCTTGTACCAGGAGTGGCTGCCTAAAGGCAGGGGTTGGTCTTGGTTGTTAAATCAAGGACCAAGTTCTGCCCATAGTCCCAGCTTAACCACAGAGGCTGAAGTACAAACCAGTGGCCTTGTTTGCAGGTGTGTGGGGTCCCTCTGGCACATAAGCTATTTAACCGATGGAAAACCTGCAAATACATCTGAAGTCTCCCTTTCTCCCTTCAGATGAAGGGGACAGGAGGCCTCCTTGGTGTTTAGAGGAAAAACCTCACCACAATGTGTTCTTTAGCCCAGGCAAGCCACAGCCCCTTCCAGACACAGGGATGTCTTAACTTCTTATTGCCTTCTGTCTCTGATTGTCTTATTCTCTCACCACTTCACCTTCTATGAGTGTTCCTCAGCTCTTTTCCCATTGCAGTGCATATTGCTGTGGCTTGCCACAAACAACAGCTGTGATCAATACTCCATATCCAGAAACCTGTCACATGCACACAAATCCGTACACATGAACTGAGTTTACCTACCATTTACATACTTCAGTTTGTGGAATGTGATAGATGCTCATAACTCCTGCCACAGTATTTACCCTTTCTCTGCTGCTGCTCCTGCCCATCATTCATTTAACATCTCTCCTTCTTTAAGACACGTGGACATTGTCTCCCACAACGGGACACTGTTCTCATGGGGATCCTTCTACCAGGAGAAGCAAGCTAGAAAATGATCCCACAGTATTACCTTGTGGTAGCAGAGACCTTAAATCGGCCACCTGAACTTTTGGATAAGGCAAGGAGCACCTGATGACATAGAGGTGTCTGAGAGCACATCTGGAGCACAGCTGAGTGGCTCTCTGCGCTCACACTCCCCCAGCCCCGCTGGCTCAGCATCCCCAGGGACAACAGCCAGACCAGGCTGAGCTTCCAGGGCTCCTCAGGTGAGTGACGGGGCAGGCACAGATCCACCACCCCAGACTCCCCACTGCCCAAACCCCGGGCTCCCCAGGGGAATGGAGACAGAGGTTCTGACACCAACCCATCCCCAGGCTGCCCTCCCCACACAACCAAAGGGAAGGGAGCAAAGGTGATGAATGAAAGACGGGGGAAAGAACCCCTGTGTTCTTCCCTGTGGTAACAGAGCACAGCAAACCTGCAAAGGGCAGCTTCTCGCAGGGAATGGACTCGAATAAGGGCAGGATGAGTGAACCATCAACCCAAAAAGGCAGTCTGTGAAAACTAAGGGAAGCAATCTCCTAAAAATTGTAGCAACTTAGTACAAGAACACCAACAGAACATCTTAAAATATCTATTTAAATTTTTAAAAAAAAAATCCAAATAATCTTTAAACATAAAATGGAAAATACATTGATCCTGCCCCCATTAATGAGCTCTTAAAGGAAAATGGGTGTTAGAATCCTTTCTTTCCAGTGCAAGTGGATTCAAATATCTAAATTCAGTTTAGGCAGATACAAGTTCAGTATCATATGTAATTAATTATGTTTTATCTAATTGACTGAAAGGCATATTTTAGTCCTGGTTCATGTGCTCGACTATATAGGTCTCTAATTTAGTTCAGATTCAATGAAGCCTTAAATCTGGAGAGCCAACACCAAGGTTTTCACAACTAACATTTTACTGAAATTAAATTCAGATTAGTTCTTGAAATGGTTATGTTTAATATTTGATCTTAAAAGAATAAAGCTGATGTCATTCTAGGACTGACATTAGGGTTAACACTGCTTGGTAACCAGCAAATAGAAACTGGGTGCACCCAGGGCTGCACTGCTGCTGCTGTGCCACAAATAAAGGATCTTCAAAACTTTCTCTCCATGAATAATATTTTTCATGGCCAACAGTGGAGGAATTAGGACTCTGCAAATGAATTTAATCACAAAGCATCACCAAATGTGTCTTTATTTAGGAACTGCCATCAGCCAAACCAAGGGATTGGTTTGGATTATAGAGAAAAACAAGATGTGGTTTCTTTTCTTCTTGGAGCTTTTACCTGTGAAGACTTCAGCTGTGGCTAGCAGACTCTCTTAAATGCTGTGTTTGCAGCACAGAGAGGGGAGCAGGGAGGGGGTGCCTGGAACACACTCACACATCGCTCCCAACACCATGTTTAGTTTGGACTGGTCCTTTGGCTGGAGAATCCAAAGCTTCTTGACAGGCAATAAGGGACTAATCATTTAATACACGGTTCAGAGCAATGATTGCTGTTGTTGTTTGATTCTGGTATTTTTAGGAAGAGGTAATCCTGGAGATTTGCATCTCATTTCCCAGAATGCCCTAGGGCTTTTCCAGCAGTTGGAATCTTACAGGATAAACATCTTTCCCTGATTGTAATTGCATTATTAAATATGATTGCTCTCCTCTTCCTTGAAAAATTTTTAAAAGCAGCAACAAAGAACACTGCAAGCAAGTGCCTTGTTGACAGCATGGGGGAGAACTGCACAACAGAGACAGACACGAGTATTTCACCTTTAACTTCCAGATGCAAAAAAAGACTTTTCTAAGCCAGGGAGTCCCACAACACTACCCAAAAAGCTTAGTCTTCTGAATAACTGCAATCATAGGAATCCTTTGGCTATCAGAATCGAGGCTGCCACAAATAACTGGTTCCTTTTCAAAACATATTGCAATAGCTCCAAGAAATCCCTTCGAAGATCAGGGTTCTGTTACTGCAAATCCTATAGACACAAATAACCATAATCATAGAAAAATCACACAGTGTAACTGCAGTCAGGGAAAGGGGAGGTTGTGGGAGAGACCGACACGCTCCTGGACGCACATGAATGTGCTGCTCAGTTCTTAAATTACACTAAGCAGTTTCTTACACCTAAAACTCAGCAATTAACTCAGACCCTGCATGCTCAAGTGACTCGGCTGCTTAAATTCCTTTCCCTCTGGAAAGTTCCTCGTCTCTGTGATGTCTCACTGGACCTTTTACAGCCACAGCTCCCAGTCTGTTGAGATTCACACAAAACATGAATGCTGACTACTCTCAGCAACTACTGCTACTATTTCCACCTTCCTGCATTAAGAAAACAACAAAAACAAAAGAACACCAAAAGATAATGTGTGCATGCACATTGCATCGCTGTAAATCCTATTGATTAGGAAAAAAGAAAAATAAATAATGCATATAAACTATACTTGAGAAGCTGTGGCAGTCCAGGGAAGTTCCCACTGACTGAAAAAGGAGAAAGCGAACCCCACTTTTAAAAAGGGCAGTAAGGAAGGGACAGGGAGCTACAGGCTGGTCACTCTCCCCCCTGTGCCTGGGAAGATCACAGAACAGATCCTGCAGGACCTATGCTGAGCTGCTGCCCCTGGGTCAGGGCAATCCCACACACAGGTACAGGCTGGGTGGAGAGAGGACTGAGAGCATCTCTGAGGAGAAGGACTTGGGGCTGTTGATGGGCAAGAAGCACAATGTGTCCCAGCTGTGTGTGCTGGGCTGGTCCCACAGCAGGGACAGCAGGACAGGGGGGGATTCTGCCCCTCTGCCCCCCAGGTGAGACCCCACCTGCAGAGCTGCTCCAGCCCTGGGGCCAGCACAGCAAGGACAGGGAGCTGCTGGAGAGAGTCCAGAGGAGGCTCCAGAGATCCTCCAAGGGCTGGAGCCCCTCTGCTCTGGAGCCAGGCTGGGAGAGCTGGGGGGGGAACTGGGGACAGGTCAAGGGACAATGGTTTTAAACTGCAAGAGGGCAGGGTTAGGTGGGATATTGGGAACAAATTGTCTTGTGTGAGGGTGGGGAGGCCCTGGCACAGGTTGCCCAGAGAAGCTGGAAGTGTCCAAGGCCAGGCTGGATGCAGTCTTCCCCCACCTGTTCTAGTGGAAGGTGTTGCTGCCCATGGCCAGAAGGTTGGAACGAGATGATCTTGAAGGTCCCTTCCAATCCAAGTCATTCCACAGCTTTATGACAAAGAGCATGAGCAGTTACACAACCATAACAAAGTACACTAAGTCCAAGTACGAATGCATTTCTGCCTTACTTGCATATTTTCGGAAAACAAAACGTGAAGGAATACCAATTTTCATCTCTTTAAAAGAAGGAAAACAGCTCCTCCTGTACTTCATGGGACTTCTCCAGGTACAGAGAAGAGATTGGTCCATGGACACTTGTATCCTTAACTAAGGGGAGCCCTACTCCTACACCAGCGGATCTGGTTTGAAACACTTTCCCAATGCCACAGTTCTACTGCTATTTCATGGATATTTACAGTGACACATATATACAAAACATACACATTCAGAATGCACTATATGCAGAATTTTGTGCTTAGGCCTGTATGTGTTTTCCCACAGAGCATTTAGATAATTCCCTGCAGAAGCGCAGCTGGGCTGGGGGTAGGTGGAGAAGAACATGCCACAGCAAACTGCACACTCTAAGTAGCAGTTAAACTGCTTGAGACCACTTTTCTGCTTTCAAGAGCCTCTGCTCAAGTGTTTTCACCAGGCTTTCCATGTCTAACAGCCTCATGGCATGGGAATCAGTAATGCTTCTTCAGTGTACTCTTTAAAGAAAGTTAAACATCTATAAAGCAAGACCTGCCATATACCAGATGGTCTAACCTCTTGAATGTCAAAATCCTCCTGTTTCAGGCAGGCCAATGAAAGGGCATTTTTAGCAGCGTGCCTCTCTCCACTGTGCCTTTCCTCCCACTTCAGCCCTCATGTCCCAAGGGGTAATTGCTTACCACACAATTACAAACCCCACTTTGCTGCAGTTCTTTCTCCCCAGTCTCTAATTGTGAGAAACTATGATGATGCTTAATATAAGTCCTGGGCCTCAATGAAGAAAACTGTTTAAAAAGAGAAGACCTTAGAGAAAACATGAAAATATTCAGCTAACTAGCATAGCTCTGGATCTCCCAAATAGGATTGTTGTGGTTTAGCCTCTTCAGCTGCAGGAAAGGTCTTGGTCATTCACTGTGTGTTTCCAAAAGACCAAAAAGCAGACAAGGCAAATAAATAGGGAAAGAGAAAGTACTAGAAACCACTGTATTCTACTGGCATGCCATCATTGAAGTAGGATGTCCTTCAGTCTACGAGTGCCTTGGACTCTTCTAACGTGTAACACAAACCAGTCCTCAGGAAATGCATCGACAGTCTCATTTCACAGAACCAGAAGCAGCCACAGCCAGCCTGGGATGTGACCAGCAGGACACCAGCAGGACACCAGCAGGACACCAGCAGGTCACCAGCAGGACACCACCAGGACACCAGCAGGACACCAGCAGGTCACCAGCAGGACACCAGCAGGACACCAGCAGGTCACCAGCAGGACACCAGCAGGGTCAGTGCTGGCCTGGGAGCTGTGAGGAGTCTGGGTCACAATGCCGTGCAGGGCACATGGGCCAGCAGGAGCTGCTGAAGCTGATGGTAACAGGGCAGCTCACAGAGAGGCTGCTGTGCAGCCTGGCCTGTCCCAGTGCTCCCTGAGGAACCAGGAGCAGCTCCCCTCACAGACAGCGTGGCAGGCTCTCCACACTGCCTGGGATGTGTACGGCACTCCAGCCATACAAAGCTGTGTGGCATGAGGTCAGTGGGGACAGAGAGGCTGCTGATCCCCATTTCACAGCTTGCTGAATGTCTCCAACTCCTGTTCCAGCCCATGGGAACTGATGCTGGGGAGGTACTCCTATTCCTGACAGGCAGAGGGGAAATGGACTACAGAGCTTAAAAAGTCTGCCCAGGAGCCCTACAGCAAGTACAACAGACCTGAACTCAAGGTCTTGACGCCATCCTAAGTGAGAACACCCATGGAGCTCCGTTCTGGGTGTTTGTTGGGGCAGGGGGACAGCTTTAATGCTATCAGGACAGAAGATGGTAAAGCTGATTTTAAACAGCCTCAAGATACAAACCAACACAACTTCTCAGATACCAGGTGACAAGCCCCAAAACCCACTGCGTTTGCAAAGAGCCAAGTCTTACTGCCAGAGAAAAGATTGCTGAAAAAGGCAATCAGGTACTAACAAAAACGTAATCCTGTTCATCCCCAAGTGCGTGTTTCTCAGATGATTTACTGTATTATGATAAAGGGAATCTCACATTCCGAGACTGCAGGCTGGAAGACAGGGCATTAGACACATGACAGCTCTTTTGATGCTGCTGCAGAGCGAAGAGGCTCTTTTCTCCCTGCTGTTTAGAGGGAACATTGGCAGCACAGGCAGGTTCTCCAGACATTGCCTTGTTCTTCAGGGCTACTGGATTCAGCAATGTAACATTTAAAGCAGATAAGAAAAATGGCTGATTATTTCAAACTGCTGATACTCAAGCAAGGAAACCTACTGATGAAAGAGCTCCTTCCTGCCAGTCTGCAGTGTTGCTGCGGGTTACTATTTGCTGCTGACACAGAACCAGTGATACCTTGTGGGTGGAAGGATAGCAACACTCACAGACTGGGATGAAAGACTGAACTTCTCATGAAATGAGTTTCATTCTCAGCTCAACATCAATTTATTCAACTAGAAAAAAAGCGCAATTGATAATTTAGAGTGGATTCTTCATCAAAAGCACGATTTATGACTACACGCTTTACTAGTATCAGTCCGTAGGTTTTCAAGTATGTAAAATTACTGCTAAATACACAGTGGCAGAATTAGCTGTGAGTTTCTTAAGCACTTTGGAAACCACAAGCTCAATTTAAGAGCAAAGCTGGTCTCATTATTACTCACTATCAAAATTGAAGCATTCATTTAATGTGCGGGATATGCTAAAAACGAGTGACAGGTGATTGCTGCCTATCAGAAAGACTAAAGGGAAAGGATAACACTTTTTAATCAGAAGGATTAAATACACTATACCATCATGCCAGGTATTAGCTATTTTTTGGCCACTTACAGAGCAGAGAAGCTTATTATGTGCCTTAAAGCCTGCATCACAGAAAGCCTGTTTCAATCAGCATTACGTTATCCAGTTTTACTTCAACACCTCCTAAAAAGCTGTTAAGTTTAAAACAAGGCTTTGAAAATGTGTAGAAGTCAACCCACTTCCACACTCGTCTTGCTCTTTTGACCATGTTGATAAGTGTGATGGTATTTCATACCCCAGTCCTGAGCTTGTGAGGAGGAAACTGTACAGCTGGAACTTAGTTCTGCAGGTTCAGTCTCCTCTGAAAAGTATTCACACCCTGCATGAAGCTTTTAATAATTTCTAAAACCTTCAACTTCCACAGGAGGATCAAAAGACAGACAGAAAGAGAATTCAGTCTGCACTACCCTGCCTTCCTTTCCTCTAGACAGATGAGCTCCACCCAACACATCTTTTATGAGAGAAGCAGGAGAAAGAAGTAGGCTGTATTTAATCAGTGGGGGTGCCTGGAAAAGTTTTCAGGAGGTGCATTTCCTACAGCTTTCTTGACTTCTGTCTCCTATTCTGAACAGCAGCAGCCTCCCTGAAATCTGCAAAACTGAGCCATAAACCTCAGGAGAAGAAATTTCCCTTGGGAGACCCACCACCTCCAGCTATGCTCCGAGCCAGAGACACTGCAGGAACAATTCCCTGCGGGACCGAACATTTATTCCCTGCTGGAAAGCACAAGTGCAAATGTACAGAGAGGAGTGGGAGGTGGAGGATGGGGGATGAAGCCCAAACCTTTTCATCCTTGAAGGAAGACACATTGCTGTGTTTGAAAGTGGTTTGGGGGGAAGGTGGGAAGGACTCTAATTGTGTCCAGATTGTTTTGTCCTTCCCCACTTGCTTCGTCTCACTGGCAGGTCTGACTGTCAGTACTTGCAGCATTTCCAGCCCAGCACCAGCTAATTGTGGGCCTTATATACATCCCCCCAGATCTAACCTGACACAATGCCGGATAATTGGCAGCTCAAGAGAACGGGGAGAGATGGGCATGGAATGTGAATTACCTCTCCCACCTGCAGCAGGAGGATGCTCAGAGAGAGAGGCTGGAGCGCTGGCGGGGAGCTCGCCCTGTGCCCGGGGACACAGTGGCAGGTCTGCACACAAAATGACGACTTAATTCTCCACTGCTGCCAGTCTAAAGGTCCTAAAAACAAATATTCTCTGACAGGGAAAAGGAGGACAAAATGAAAGCAGACTGATAGGCTTGGGCAAGAGAAAGGGGGGGGGGGGGGACGACACACACTAGAAATAGTTATTTAATAGTGGAGCTTAGACTGTAAGTGAAAAAGAATCCCAAAGTTCTCCCTGTGCCCCCTCGCAGGAGCTCATGGTATGTCTGTGCATTTCTGTGGGTTGTCAAATGGAAAAATGTAAGTGGGACATCCTGCTCTTGAATTGATGTTTATTCAATAAGGTCGGTGCCACAGAAACAGGTTTCAGTCTCAAGTGTAGGCAAAGTCTCTCAACAGCTGCCTCCAAACAACAGCAACACATCTGCACTTTCCCCACACCTCCCATCCCTCGCAGCCCTTCCTCAGAGCACCAGACCCAGCCCTGCACAGGGAGCCTCACCATGGGCACCACCATCTCCCTGCACAGCTCAGTTAGGGAGGCCTCGCTGCTCACAATTAGCTAATTGCTACAACACTGGCTTGCACAAAAGAGGGCACTTTCTTGTTTACTCAGAAATATTTACTTTAAGTGCAAGATTAACCAGCATAGCCCAGAGCATGGCAACTTTCTGGTGTGTCTCTAACTTCCACATCCTCACACTCCCATCGCCCTGGGCCCCATCTCCTAGTCCTTTTTCCTTCATTGCCTTAAAGAAACCAGACCTTTCTCAGTCATCAAATACAGCATGTGAACCATAAACATATGAAAACCTTGAAAACCCCTTAGGAAGTGGGGCACACTTCAGAGAGGAGGCTGCAAGCACCCAGTGTCCCTTGGTGGATGGCAGGGACATCAGGGACACAGCTCTCCACAGCAGAGCATCGCAGAGCCACTTCAGTGGTACCTGCCTGTCCGTGTCCTTTGGTGGTGCTTTAAGGTTCTTGCCTTTAAGGCAGTGACAAAGCTGTCCTCCAGGCTGGATCATGGAATTAGTCAGACTGTGTGGAACTATGTAATTGCAAACAAAATGGGGAAGGGTTGGGGGGGATGTCCTCCAGTAAGACAGGGAAGCAGCAGAGCACAGGAGTTCCAGCACAGAAAGCAAAGCAAAATGCGAATAGAGCAGGAGACACAGTAAATGGAAGAAAAAGATCAGAATTGGTGCTGATCAAATAAACTGCAAATTTTCCCTTTGAATGTAACAATATGGTTCTGAATAAATAATAAGAACAGAGTTACTACTTAAAGGCCACGATCTCCATGTAAACCTCTCAATGTCATCAGGAAAAGATCTGCTACAGACTAAGGTTTCAGGAGCACTGAATTTTATATCCTGGTCTATGAGCATGAATTTTATAAAATATGATTGTTTCCTTCAGTCTCTGGTTTTGACACTTTATCCAAACTGATACTTGTTAATCTTCTATGTTCCCTCTATTGTTATGGAATATCCCTTATTATGAAATGATGCTGCCAGTAATTCCCTGAAAAGCAAGAAAAATACTTGCTTTCAAAGAAACAAAAAATATTTTTATGTTCTAAAAGTATAAAACTTTTAGAAAAACGCAGAAAGAAATAGCCAGTCACTTGGAGAGAGTATTACAGAGGGCCTATCATCTATTTTCAAATGGGATTTTTGTGTTCAAGTGTATCAGAAAGTCCATGAAATTTTGATTATTAAGGGCCAGACTCCATGAAGGAAATGGAACCCGGGCACATCTGTAAATTTTAGCAGTGGTCTTCAATTACACATTTGTCAGATTATGTTGAAATCCTTGGAGATGGTTTGAAGCAATGACTTAGAATCTAAGCTGTCCAGGAAAGCCAGGCTTTAATGGAGCTTCCACTGCTCCATCACACAGGAGTTCTTTCCTATTCTTTGCTACTCTGCTGCTTTTTGGGGAGAAGTTTTTTCAAAGCAGACACCTGAATTGGCCCAACAATGAAATCTGCATCTTAAACTCTGGCAAGGGGGAAAACCTCCATGAATGACAACATAGAACGTTATACTTCTGCTCTGCCAGTGCTCATATTTATTACTTAGTGACACTGCCTCAAGCTATTATTTGCTTGCAACCAGTACTACTTGACATCTAAGAAACAAATTCCATAAAATACAAGAGCAATTAACTTTGTTGGGTAGCAAAGTAAGTTTAATGTCAGGTTGCTGTTCTGACAGATGTGGCTGCCGTACGTCTCGAAGGCTGATCGTGCCCCTGGTGCAATGAAGGTCACCACAAAGGTGGTACTGAGGGGCTTCTCCAGTTCTGCCCCACACCCTGAGCTGCACAGCCAGTCAGTTACACCATGGCCATTCACTGGCCTGGTTGGACTCAACTGTTCTGGTAACAACTAATCAAGAGCAAGTTGCCATGTGATGCAGTCTGGGAGATTTTTACAAGACAAACATTTTAAGAGAAGAAATGAAAGAAGAGACAAGAACCTCTTTGCTTTTCTAACCTCTGTTATTTTTTTCTCACTTCTGGCAATTAGAAAAGCACTTCTTATATACATAGAATAAAAATACATGGTCCACAATGAGATTTTACAGTCATTGCCTGTTCCTTGGAACCCAAGAGGATGCACTAACTCATACTCCACAGGGTACCCAGAAACACTCCAGCCATACCAATGAGGCTTCCACCAGTCTTACAGAAGCAGAACTCCTGATAGCTTAATCTCTGATTTTTAATACTTGGTAAGATAGTCCCCACAAAAGGAAGCTAAAAAATAAGGGAATAGAAGCATCACTCTGTACCTCCCTGCAGCTGTTTGTACACCCTTTTCTCATGCAATTTTGTTGGCAACAGGATGGAGGTGAAGACTTTTCTTTAGCAGGGGACAGACCCATGAGAAGCCACACCAAGGAGATCGTGCCTAAATCCCCTCAGCTGCACAAACCAGAGTTTTTCTGTTAAACCATTTCCTCAAGGAGAAAAACTGATACAGAAAAAGAGAAACAAATCAAAAGCCACCTCTGCCACAAGAAAAGCAATGTCTGCTTCACTATGCCCCTGTGCTCAGGTATGTGATGGTGAGGAGGAGAAGGAGGTAAAGAACACCACAGGTTTCTAAATGTTCCTCTAACACAACAGCCCCATGTGTGCTCTCAGCCTAAGCTTCACAAAAGCTCCATGGAGCAGGTAAGGGTTGTGGCAACTGTTTTACAGATGGAGAATTAGTACAGTAGGACCAAATGGTCCCCCGGATGTCACGCAGCAAGTCTGTGGTGAAGCAGGGAGCCGAGCACATCTGGCCAACATCAGCTGAGAGGTCAGGATGGGGAAGGTAATGAGATTCCTCCATGCCAGAAGCTCAGTTTTATAAAGCAAACATCACACAGAAGTTGGAAAAATCACTGCAGTGAATCACACTTACTCAGTATTCAGAGACACACTCACGTTACAACCACAAGCACTTATTTAATTAGAAAAATGATCTAATTGAGATGCATCCAAAATTGCCTCCAATACAACATAAGCAATAACATACGTAGCTAAGAAAATATGTTGGATGTGAAGGTGTCTGAGTTTGTCACATGAGGGAGAGAACGGGTAAATTGTCACACTTGCTCAGCAATAGCGCTGAATACATTTATTAAACGCAATCAAATTTTACAAGGCACTGAAGTGATAACACTGTAGCAGTGGAAAGTGCAAGCAGCAATAAATATCTTGTAAACACAGAGGTCACAGGCCCAGGTGCTTATGAGCATGGGAAGGGTGGCTTACTGTAAGCAGGATGCTTCATTGCCTCAGCAGGGATTTTTTCATCTTTCTTTTCATGGAGAAAGGGTGAAACAAGACAGAATGGATTATTATTTAATTTATTGCAATAAATCAGGAGTCAAAGCAATTCAAATGAATTTGTAGCTTATCACTATGCAAAGAAAAATCAAACCTCTATCATTTCAGATCTAAATACAATTACAGGAACAAAATAGCTTTATGTTTAAACCATCTAACTGAGCCTGACAGATGGATACTGTTTATATCCATTTGTATTTATTGAACACAGTAAAAGATTGCAGCTGTTCTGTCAACACCTAGCTGCTTCCAGGGTGTTTGGAGCTGTATATAAATATAACAGAATTTTATGGATAAATATATTCCATGGAATAAACATGCTGAAGATATTGTTGATATAACAAGTATTTACATTAACAGCCATAATACCTTGAACTGGCTTCTATTGATCTTTAAGCACTTCACAGAAGTATGGATAAAGCATCTGCACTCACCCTACAGACACAGAATTAAAGCTCAGAGATTAAGTGTGCCGAAGGATTTCACAACAACTCCGTGTGAGGGATGGGATTAGAAGGCAGCCCTTGCTGCAGGCTTTGTCTTCAGCGCTCCCAGTCACACTTCCCCCATGCTCAGGCACCTCTCTGCGCCTTTGTGCACAACACCAGGAGCCAGCTCATTGTCGGCTCGCGTACATTCGCTGCCTCTTCCAGTCTCATGCAGTGTTGGGTCAATCAAAGCCAAAGCCAAGCCCTGCTCCCCGTCAGAGGGACACAATCTGTGCATCACCAGACCCCGAACCTGCACGGCCCCCACAGCTCATTCTGTGCTTAGAAATGCCAGGCAGAGACTCTGCTCGGCAGCCACTCATCCTTCCCCAGCCCTCCCCAACCCTCCCCAACCCTTCCCATCCTTCCCCAACCCTTCCCATCCCTCCCCAACCCTCCCCAACCCTCCCCAACCCTTCCCATCCTTCCCCAGCCCTCCCCAACCCTCCCTAACCCTCCCCAACCCTCCCTAACCCTCCCCAACCCTTCCCATCCTTCCCCATCCCTCTCCAACCCTCCCCATCCCTCCTGTGACCGGCTGGCCAGAGAAGCAGAAAGAAGGTTGTAATTAACAGAAATATAATCCCACACAGCTCATCAGTGAGGTTTTGCATACACACAAGGAGCAGTGGAGAACAAGGACTGCTCCTTATGTAAAAGCCAAGGCTTTGGAGCGCTGCGTGTGGGAGATGAACCCACTCACCGTGGGTTTCCCGGGGGGTTTCTCCTGCACTGTGCCCCAGGGACTGCCCAGCACGCTGCACTTCGTCTGCCTCCTGCAAGGGCTTTGACAGAACACCTCGACTGCACGTGGCTCATCTCTTCTACATTTCACAAATGATTGTAGAGCGTGCTCCATCACAGCCCGCTGTGTTTACAGAACTGGGTACCAACAGGACTGAAAGGGAAGGAAATGATGCTGGGTTGGGGGAAAAAGGAAGTTTTAAACTGGAGGTTGCATAGGGTTGGGAAGTGAAACAATCCAAGAGTAAGACCTTTGTGGGAGTCCTCTGGAGGCAGCTATTTTGGGTTGCTGAGGCTCCTACAAGGGATTTCAGTGTAGGAAATGGAGCATTTTTCCTGCAGTGAATTGCTCTCTTGCCTTCATCGTCCCTACACCCCAGGCTGTCAAAGTGCTGTGTTACCTGCTTTAATGCTTTTCAGAAAACAGACAAGGACAAAGAAACTTTATGGAGCTCTCTGGAAATGGGGAATTGAAAGACTTTTACTGGGAGAGAAGAACTCTTAGTTTGGCAATGAGAAAGATGCTACACTTCACTAGAAAACAGATCAGAAACGACCTAAGATTTATCTGGAAGCACGGATACAGAAAGCAATGGAGAGAAGGAGTGTGGGGGGGGAATCCAACTGCCTTCCTGACTAAATTGCTAAACTCTCAGTCATTTTAAGCAGCATAGGGATAGAAAAATGGAAGGAAAAGGAGAGCTGGCCTGCTAATACCACATGGAGCTGAGTGCAGGCTCCCTGATTGCCAGATGAGCCACATCCCCCCCAGACCCCCATCATTTTTCATCCGTAGATATCACATGCGTGGCACAGCCACACAGGCAAGAGCAGCACAGTCACGTCTGCCCTGCCACGGAGCCCTGAACTCTGAAATGAGAGCCATCATCTCAACAACTGAAAGGGCACATTAATAGTGCTGCCAGCTGAAGTCTCCAGAGAGGAGCCGTCTCCTGCATGTCCATGCAGAGCCAGGCACTGCGGGGCTGACAGCTGCCTCCAGACCCAGGGAAAGCATCATTATCCCGGCTCTTCCTTGGCTGTGGTCGGCCAACTGCGGCTTTCATAATTACCCATAGAAACTCAAAGCTGCTACACCAGCATCTTAAACACAAAAATCATACTCTGTTGCCATTTTTCCCACAAACATTTTTATAGCACACAGCAGTTTCTACTTAGGCAGCAGACGGACCAGAAAATACTGCTTGAAATGCTTTTGAAGTGGAGATGGGACCACAACAGCAGATGCCAACCCCTCCCTCCAGGGAGTGCAGATGTGGATTCGATTCTGGGCTGGAGCTCCAGGATTTGGCCCTTTCTGAACACCCTGATACCCCCTGTAAGGGCTGCACATCTGGGGTTACTTCTCATGTGAGAGGAGGGGTTTAAGCACTGCTTTGTTCCGAACACAGCTCTCAGCAGAAGACCAGCATACCTCTTACACCCTGCCCCGATTTGCTTGAGCAGAACATGCCCACAGTCCGTGCCAGCAGCCTGTGGAGGGGACAGGGACTGCACAGCCCCAGGGACAGCAGAACTCACCCGGGTGAGCAGGGTCTGTGTGCTCACACACATCACCAGGGCCAGGGCCAGGCTTTGGGAGAGAGAGGAGACATAACAAGTCTTAGAGCACCTTTGGAAAATAATTTGGAACAAAGCAAATCAGCAAAGATCCTTGAAGTTGTTTGTTTCTGCTCTAAGTTCTGCAAATAACAAACAAGGTGTCTGTACAGAGGTTCCTGCCAACAGCTGCCATTAACATACATAAATCTTCCGTTCAAAGGAAGCCTCCAGCAGTCAGTTTTTCTATCTTAATTTGATTCTTTTGACTTTCTATCCTGTCTGTTTTCATCTTTCCTCATTAAAAGGATTTTTTAAGAAAAGAATTTTTTTTTTAAAAAAGCCAAACATGGCTAATTATTTTAATGAGCTACCAAAAAATATAGTTGCTTTCTACTCTGAATATAAGCAAATGTCAACATTGCATGGGGAGCAGAGGCAGCACAGCATCTTATTACTATACCATCAGCTCCTATATTTGATTAATGAAGACTCACAGGACTAATTTTACGCTGCTTCATTAAAAGCCTGGGGCAATTAGCATAAAGGTTAGACTACTACATTATTAAAATGTTATTTTTTTAAACAAAATAATTTGCTTCTTTTCCTATCCATTTGAAAGAAAAGCAAACCATATTATATAGACAAAAGGACTTACTGTCTTTTTCCTCTTCTTGTGTAGAGAAACATGAATTGCTAAATCTCATCAAGGATTTTAGCAAAGCAGCTGCCCAGTTTCTTTCTACAAAAGGGCAAAGGCAGTGCTCTCCTGTAAAGCAACACACAGACAAAGGGAACAGCCTTTCTGCTCGGAGCACAGGATGGTGATAAACTTAAAATTCAGCCAGCACCTAGAGGGAGGGGAAGAAATCACTCATTCCAAACAGTGCATCCATTTCTCACACAACTAAACATGTCTTGCAAACTCCTCCAAATGATGATCAAAGTTAAAGCACATATATGCAACACTGCAAGAGCTGAAGTGTACATCATAAAAAAGCATAGGCATCTCCTATTCTTTCAGACTTTATTGAGATAACAGAGGAAGAACTGCTTTTGAACTTGCAGCTGAGCAGTTCTCTGAAAGCACATCCCACTGGCAGCCTTGCTGTGCTGTTGATTCAGCATCGCGATGGACAACAAACAGAGCAAGGGTCAAACCACCTCCCCATTTCCATGGCCTGTCTTCCCTCTCCTTCCACATGCTAAGGTAAAGGAGCTCTCTGAAAACCAGCTTCCTCCAACCACCTCCCTCCTCCTCTGCTACAGCCCCAGGAATGGAATAAAAACATAAAAAAGCAGCAGCAGCCCTAAGGAACAGACTTGATGAAACAGAAAAGCGAACTGCCAGACAACGTTTCAGTCTGCTGCGGAGCTGGTTTGCACGTGGGAGCCCTTGCCAAGACTCGCACAGGGCTCTGCTCTGCCTGGCAGGCTGTGCTGGCGCTGCAGGGGTTAAAGCAGTCCAATCCAAGCCTGCTGGAGAAGCACTGCAGCAGGAAGAAGGAGCTGCAAATGATTTTTCTTGGCAAAAGCAGCTCATTGGAATAGTAGAAGGATTGTGCTTACTCCTCATATATAAATGCCAAAATGAGGCTTGCTGACACTTTCCTGGCAGGCCACAGCCCTTCCAGCGGCACGGCACTTCACCCAGACTTTTGGAGGGACAGAAGGACACACAAGATGTTTCTCCCCAGACGACCAAACCCCCCTCTCATGTGGCATGGCCCAGCATTTATGGAAAGCACCCATCCACCAGCACCACCATGGATTCAGCTCAGCCTCTCCCCTTCCACACCATTTTTGTGGCCAGGGTTTGGGGGTTGTGTGAAGCCACCAGCCTTCGTGAATTCTGGGGCATGCTGGTGGGGAGGTGGGGGACTCATGAAAACTAATTTTAGACAAGGTGAAGTTTGCTGAAACATCAGAATTTTGCAACTTGCTTAACCAGCAGCCAGGCTTCTCCCTTCCCCTGTTCTCCAGCCCCAAATAGTTACCCTGGCTAAGAACTGCCAGGGGGTTTAAGGTAACCCTTTCCCTGCTCCTCCCTGTCAGGGTCCACAGACCAGCAATTCACGGACCTTGAGAGCTGGAAGCTACATCCAGATCAGCATGTTTAATAGACACTAATCTTCCTAAGGGTCTAATCCCTTTGTACTGCTTCTTAAGACTTACACTTTTGACTTCCACAAAAGTTCCACATGAGTTTTGCAATTTCATTTTGCCCTACTAAAAGAATAGAAAAAGGAAAGAAGAAAAGAAAAAGAAAGGCTTAACAATCCCTACTCCTATCAGCCTTACTGGAACTGGTATGATTTAATTATTGACTGTTTCATCATATGAAAAAGTGGTTCCACAGCCACTCTAGAGGTTCATGGTAGGGCTTGAAGAAGATGAGGGTCAAATGGCTATTTTGGGAGTGATTAGCTCGTTCAAAGGCCCAGGGAACTGCATGTGATGCACCTCTGGCTTTTGCCTCCGGGCTGCTTTAGTGCATCACAGAGGATGGCTGAACTGTGTCTGCAGCTGAGGAAAGAAGGTGATCCCTTCCCCTGACAGAGTAACTTCCCTGTCCTCATGCCAGGCTCACTGAGGCTCAGGGTGACGGGTTTATCACCTCCTGTCATCTCTCCGAACGTGGAGCTGCTCTCTGACACATTCATATTTAACAGCATCCAATTCCTAGTTTTTTGCTCTTCCTTTAATCTCTCCTGTTTCCCCTTGTAGAGATGACTTTTTATTTTTTGTTCCTGACAACCTACAGCCCAAACCAATCTCTTCTTGCTCTCCAACAGTAATGAAAATACATGCCCAGAACTTCTCCAAATGTCACTGTAGACACTCAGATGATTATTCTTACAAAGGCAGCTGAGAAGAACAAGCTCTTACCCGTGGATTTATATCAGGCTCCCCACCTCCACGGGCAAAAATACACGTTTGCAAACAGAAGGGGAGGAATCGGTTCTCGGAGCCATCATCATCACCCACTGCAGCCCTGCACCACGAGGGCTCTCACTGTCAACCTGGCCTTCTGGAGCCCCCCAAATGCCACAGATGAAATCCCCACAGCTGACAGCTCTTCACATCCCTTGAGGAAAATAAAATGGGCTAAAGCACATTAGCTGTGACTGTAATAAATTTTAGCAGTAAACCCAGGAAATCTTTACTGGTTTACCTTTTTTTTCACCAGACTTTGACTGATTTCTGTACTAGGATCATTATGAGCAGCTCTTATTAGTTGTGATTTTCCTCTCCACATTCATATCAGAAATCCATGCTGCCTTCAGCAATACCCACTCAGCTGGAGGGGTTTATCATGAAAAGATCACCTCACATACTCATCCCACAGCAAGTGCCCTTAGTCTGATCCAGTATAGCACGGCTGCACAAAGAGGAAATGTTTGCAAGGCACTCAGCTTTTCTGTAGATACACAATCCAGCACGGGGCTTCCAGGATTGCCAGATTGCTTTCCAAAAGGAAGAGACATTTTCCCTGTTTCCAGTCTGGGGAGGGGGAGCCCATGTCCCCAAAATATCAGAAGGGAAGATACTGTGCAGCAAGTGGGAACTCAGTTTGGATCTCCTATCTCCAAAGTCAGAATCACAGAAGCAGAACCTGGTGGGGAGGGGAAATAAATAAAGAACTGAAGAAGGTTCACCATGTTGTGTTGCAGAAAAGAGAAATTCAATCCTACAACCTGGTTTGTTATGAGGAAGAGATGGGTGTGGCAAAACAGAGAGAAACCTACCAGAGAAAGTACCAGCACTGTTAAAAATGTCATCCCCATCACTGAAGAACCCCCAAATTGCCCTGATCTAACTGGGTCCTTTTTATAACTCTGTTCCTGGAGCTGGAAGCTTAGCAATCAATCTTGTAAATGTTCAATTTTCAAACCCAGGCAGGAGGTTTGTTTTTCTTGAGCAATGTGCCAATGCTCTTTCGTGCTGTACAGCTTCCAGTATTTTCTTAAGTGCCTTGAGAGGCTTGGCATGAAGGGCACTATGGAAATGGAGCTTTAACTGATCGCTTCCAGCTTCTGCCTTGCAGCCTACCTTCAAAACGAGGCATTTCAGCAGGAACAGACACTCCTCTCCCTGCACACAAGGGGAACTGTGCTCGCCCCAGCTGGATGTGCAGTGCTGGGAGCAGCAAAGTGGGGACCAACATCTCGCTCCCCCAGAACTGTGAATGGCTCAGACTGAGACCAAACCCCTCACTCTCCTCCATGCCCATATCCCAAGGCATGCTGGATATTTCTCTTACAGCCAGCTCCAAGGACTGACAGTGTCCCTCCCCAGCACAGAACTACGGTACAGCCACGTGGGGAAGAACTATTCCAGCTCCCAGAGCGGTCAGCACCAATCACAACTTCAAATTAACTAATAAATGAACACAGCAGAGCCCACTGAAGAGAGCTCAGCTAATTGGAGGTATTGTGGGATGACTAATTCATGACTAGCCTTGGCCAGGCAAACTCCTTCTCTGCTCTCAAACTTTTAAGTGCACTATCCCCAGCTGCCATCCTGACCTGTAGGTCAGATCCACAGCAACACTGGGAGCAAGGAGCAGGGATAAAGGGGAACCACTATAGTGCTTTCCCCCATTAACACTTGACTTTGGGCACAGAGCATCACACTGTTCTTTGTCCATATCTTAAAAGATTTTTGAAAGAATAACCTAATTAATCTGTGGGAGAATTTAGGCAATATTGCTTTAAGTATTTTTAGCTTAAAAATGCAGTGTTGTCAAGTATTTTTCTATTTCCTATTTCCCAACGTTATCATGTCTTTGAGGTTATTATACAGGAACATAAAGCATCTATAAACCCCAAGATTATGCAACAGCATTAAAACATGTAATATTTTGGGGTTCCATGGGATTATTATTTAATGATGGTAATTTTCCTGCCTTTCATTCAGAGGGCCCTCCCCAAAATAAGAGTTTTCCCAAAATAGAAGAGCAGCTGCCTGTGAAACAGGACAAGGCAAAAACCTTTTCAGTGACTCATCAGGGCAGGGGAGGAAACAGCAACTCTTGTGCACAGGAAGATACTGGAGTTCTGCTAAATGGGATGACTCTGAAATCCACCTTAAAAAAAAGTATCTGAGAATTTCTGCTTACCAAAGTCTTGCTGCTGATCCACAGACTTAAAACACAATAATAATGGTAATAATAACAACGACAACAACATCAGCATTAAACAAGCCTTCTGGGCATATTTGCCTTGTCACTTCTAATGTAAACTGATTGCTACATCTCAGTGCTCACCTCACTTTCAGAGCAACTTCCACCCAATTGTGTCAGTATGTCTTATAACCACTAGCAAATTAGGCCACAGCACTGTTTGGAATGCTAAGATAACATATATTATTTTCCTTTCATGTCATGATTCAAAGTCTGTTGGGTTGCTCAAGAAAAAACAACCACAAAAACATAAGACAAAAGAAAAACCACGCAAACCCAGTCAAAGCCATGCTCGGTGATGTCGGAAGGACTTGACTCTTGGTGCTGCAGCAGAGAAACCAGGTTAGTGTCTAGGAGAAAGGCAGAAGCAGCAGTAGGTACTTCTGCTAAAACAGAGCCAAGACACACTTCCCAAAAGGGACATGAGCTGAGCAGCAGCTACAGAGCCGTGGGATGTGGGCTCAGAGTCACTCACAAGAGCAGCCCAAAGCAGGCGTGTTGTCCCCTGTTTGGTGGAGGAACAATAAAACATGTCAAGAAACAGCACTTAATTCCCACACATAAATACACACACTGAGTCAAGAAAGGGAAGGCCCTCTGCCTCCTTCTCTCCTTTTGCTTATTTTCCATTAGTCACAACACAAATCAAACTGCCAAAGCTGAAAAGGCCTCCAAGCAAGTCAGCAGTTCTGCAGGGGGAAGGACACACTCCCTGGTACAACCAGCCAAGGAGGCCTTTGGGACAGTGGCCCCACTTTGGGACGGTGTCCCCCCTTTGGGACGGTGTCCCCACTTTGGGACACCCCCCTGAGCTGCTGTGCCTCCCTTGTCAGAAGCAGCCCCTGCACGGCCAGCCTGGCTCCTCCACCTGGGGATGGAATCACAGTCACAGAACATGCTGAGCTGGGAGGGACCCCCAAGGATCCTGGAGTCCAACCCTCAGCCCTGCCCAGGACCAGCCCCAAGAGTCACC
>JAWWEE010000048.1:9411773-9438820 GCA_035221455.1 Xenops minutus | reverse complement strand
AGAATAACCCTGCCTTTTCTAAGAAAATAATGCATATGTATAAAGAAATAATGAATATGCATGTTTTAACTGTATTTGAACAGACCTGTGAGCACAGACAGGTGTGTATGTTTTTGGTGGACCAATCCCCCATGCACCCAGTGCTGAGTAAACGTATCTTCTCTACAACTACCTGGTTGGGAGGTTATTCCGCACGTCACTAAGAAAGGTCTCCGGGAGATTCACCCGTCGACACTCATGAGCTGTTGAGTTGAGTGGGGCTACAGCCTGTGCTACCACTGAGAGCACTCCTGGAGCAGCTCAAGTCCCTCTCTCCTATCTTTTATCTGCTTCAGCTCAGTGCTGCTGGTGTATGAAATTTAAAGAGCTCTGAAAAAGATGTTAACGAGCCCTAAAGAGGAGAGTGCTCTTGCGATCCTCGTTGCCAGGAACACCTGTGAACTATTGAGTTTAATTAGTCTACAGCTGGCACTGAGTGTGTGTGCAAAGACAGGGGATTTATTATCGCATTGCCAGCCCTTACATTGGCTCTTCCAGCGCAGTTTTTTTTCCTGTTTGTTTGTTTTGTGATAAAGGACACACAGAGAGCGAGTGCAATTGTTTAACTAAGAGGGAATTCCCTTCTTGGAAAGGGTGCCAGGCTGGGTAGCCCTCGGATGATGGGAAGTGCCTGGCAGTGGGGGAGGCTGGCAGGGTGAGCTGTGCACTCCAGACCTGTTATTTACCTCGTGGCACAATTTACTCCTGAATCCACACCTTATAACTACAGAACAGCTGAGGGCCCAAATTTTCATTCCAGTGACACATTACAGTTCTTTTTGTTACTCCTCAGGACTCCACTCAACTCTACAGGCGACCTAAGACAAAGCTGAGAGGTGGGAACAGCCTCTGCTGCCTCTTTATCCTGCCATCCACAACACCCAGTGCCTTTCAGCACAGGTAGCTGTTCTAGCACAGATTATTTCACCATTACCCCACACAGCTGCTCGTATTTTCATCAGTGACACTGAACTGCAATTGTTCGTCCTCAAATATCTCCACCTCACATGCCTAAGGTCCTGGCTGCGCTCCCATGTGACATCAGCTTTCTCCTCTGCCCTCGTATTTACCAGGCAGAGCTTTCAGGAGAGAAGTGAAAACATGTCCCACGCGTTTTGCAGATGCCAAGCAGAGCCACAGCTCGCACCACCTTGTTCTGGGGCAGCCAGGGCAGCTCAGGGGCTGGGGGAGAAGCTCCTGGCATTCTCGTCACAGAAAGCAGCCACAATTTGGAGGCTTTTACCTTTGAACGAGTATTCTCCTCCCTTGTGCTAAATTCAAATTACCCCAACAGAAACAATGCCCTACTTAAACCACAATGTGCAAAATAATTATCATCCTGACATCATCTTTACTGACAGCAGCTCGTCTGCACAGCCGGAGCACGAGATGCTTCCCGAGCTGATCGGACTTCATCCTGCCATCACCTTGACACTGCCAAGTCAGTCGTGCTGACATTTCCTCTAGCTGACATCAGAAAGCCTTCAGTAAATCTCCACTGACATCTTAAATTCTCTTTTCCCCCCTCCCCTCATACTTTCCTCCTGTCATGTCATCTCCATAAAATTGCCCTGCCCTTGTTTCACTTCGTTTTGACATCCTATTGTTATCTCACAGATCCCCTTTAGCGCGGTGCTTCTGTCACAAAGGCACAGCATCTCCAAGGACCTGACACAGGAGCACCTGGGGAAGCGTGCCGGGAGTCTCATTAAAATGAATTAAATGTGTGTGCTATTCCTTCTACCCCTTCCCAGCAAGCGCTTCTCCAACTGCAGCCTCCCCCAGCAGGGCTGCAGGGGCTCGAGCAGGGTGGCACCTGCACATCCTGTGACATCCAGGCTTGTCCCAGGCTAAACTGCTGGGGAGGACAAGGAGGTCTGGCAGGGGGAGAGCAGGGACCAGGCAACACACTGCCCCGGAGCTCTGCAACGCCAAGGCTCAGAAACAACTCAGAACTTCACGCAATTTAAATCTGGACAACACAACATATCAGACATTGCAGCCAGCCCCTAATTCAGGGTCCACCAGCCAAAACCCCGCACTGCTCAGGGCAGAGATCACGAGGGATGTGAACAGAAACACAATTCCCACATCAGCCTTCCCAAACCTTCAGCCCCAGGGATGCAGTCGAGGACCTTCCCAAACCTTCAGCCCCAGGGATGCAGTCGAGGACCTTCCCAAACCTTCAGCCCCAGGGATGCAGCCAAGAACTTTCCCAAACCTTCAGCCCCAGGGATGCAGCCAAGAACTTTCCCAAACCCAGAGCAGTACCAAACCCAGTGCTGCCCACACAGGAAAGGGCCAGGCAGCACCCTCCTTCCCCCAGCCCAGGGGCCATCATGAGCAGGTTCATCAGCATCATTAGAAGGTTCATCACCCTCATTAGCAGGGCCACACCCAGCCCCAGGTCAGTGGTCCCACAGGGACACAGGGCCAAGGACCCATTCCATACTGGATATAATTAACAGGCTTTAACATTGCCTCTGTGAGGGAAGCTCAGCCCTCGCGCTCACTCCATGGGACAGCCAGGAGATGGATTTGTGCCTGGCGGGCTGGGGAAGGCAGGGGAGCAGCCCTGGGAAACCACAAGGGAGTTAAACCCATATATGCTTGTGTGGTGTCTAACAGATTTTATGGTAATGTACACAGAATTTTAAACTACACTATATACATGGAGTATTTCCTGAACTTCAGTTACACATTTTGAGATGTAAATAGATACATGCTCTAAAAGAGCAATTAAGCTGTCCATGCAATTAAAAAGTATGGGGTTTTGCTTGTATATGATTCCATGCAGATTTTTCTGCATGGGTAGACCATGAAATACAATACTGTCTGACACCAGATATTTTTGTCTTTGCTTATTGATCCATATTTCTCCAAGCTGTAAAAATCACTTACAACCCAGGAAAGCCACAAGGGCCAGACCAAGAGCCCACGAGTTCAGACACTGATGTGAATTTCATACATGCCAAAAACCAGACCAAAGAAATGAAATCTATGTACTCCTAACCCAAAAATGAGAAAAAAAGATATCCCTCCAGCAATTTCCTGAATCCTAAATCTGTAGTATACAGCTCCTATAGAAAAAAAAAGCTGGGCTAGGAGGAAAAAAAAGGTACAAAAGAACCCCCAAACTGAGGAGCCATTTTATGTCAGAGCCATCTCTTAATCAACTTCTACTACATGTCTTTTATGTATTTAGTATGCACCTCCAAAAGTACTTCTGCAAGAAATACATCATTTCTGTATTTTCTTTAAAAAACTCCCATAACTATTCCTTTCTCTTTGCCAGTGTCTCTGTTCTCCTGCTCTCCCCTGCTCCCACCAACGCTCCAGACTCCAGCTTACAGGTTTGAAATGAACTCAGCAAGTTTAAAAAATGATGTCATTAAAAACCCCCAGTGAAACCTGCCCACGTTTACATTACATTACAGGGATGCATTCACAGCACAACACGTGAGCTCCCATCGGTCAGGGTTAATCCCATATATTCCTGGAAATAAACCACGACAAGCTGTATGGCATAAACATGTGCAGCAGCTGAGAATAATGAGATTCTGCATAGATAAGCTCTAATTGGGTTTTTAGGTGGAACAATTAACCCGCCGTGTGGGGTGTTGAGTTCCAGGTCCCTCCAGGGGCACCTCGGGGTGTGACCCCATGAACGCCGGGTTTGGGCTCGGGGATGCTCACTGGGAACGGGTGGCTGCACATTCAATAACCGAGGAAATCTTTGATGCAACTACATTAGGGATGCCATTACTACACATTTTTTGATCAGCAATACATCAGCAGAACATTTTGCTACTGCTGTTAACTCTGTGCTGTGGTTCAGAAACAAATGCTTGAGGACATGTACTACTGAACTCCTACTGCGTGTACAAGAGATATGCTGCTGTATCCTCCGTGGAATATGACTGTCAGCAATTAAAATGAGTATTGAAGAGACGGAACACGGTTTGTGATGTATTTTCCTGGCTTTTGTGAAACATTTGTTCACCAGATTTGCTAAGTCTCAAAATGCAAGCATACAGGAGAGGTCTGCTAATGCAGGGAATTAGCAAGGTATTGCTCCAGCAGATTGCAAGAGTGCTCTGTTCCATACAAACAGGCTTAGGCAAGCAATCAGTACACTCTGTGAACAACTCGCCCATTCTGCCCAAGATCTACAAAAATATCAGGTGATCAAAAACAAAAGAGAAAAGATTTATGCTTGCAACCTTTTGAAACAAAGGCTCCTGGGTTGGGATTGTTTTCCTCTCTCCCTTCTGAGCTCTGATAGTCTTCAAAGACATAACCTTACAGCGCAAGAAAATAAGATTTAAACACATCTGAAATAAAAGAGCCCAGTCGCTATCATGTTGTGATTATCAGCACTGCTGCCAAGAGCCCACGCTGGAGCCAGAGTCTCTTGGAACACCATAAATTCCCAGCTGCCTTAAGGAACACGTGCCTTCATCTATCTCTGAAACCCTGCAAGGTCGGGGGAAGGCTCATACTTTGCTGTATATGCAAACCAAGAAATGTGTGTTGCAAATAAATAAATAAATAAATAAGCAGCAATATACTCAGATTTTCTGAATAATTCAAGTCCCATTCTTAATGGTGACAGGGGTAAAGCAGAGGTTGCTGGTTTGGGGATGCTGAGACAACCCAGTGGTGGGGACAGAGGGTTTATGATCTATACAAATCTGTCCAAGGTGGGGCCCAGTTGATGAATGGTTTCTTTGCAGGCAGAGCTATCTGGGGCTTGGATGTTTACAACAGGATTTCCATTCCACACAAAATTCCACATCACTGCTACATTTTTTATATCCCTTAACAGATGCATTAATACAATACACACTTTCATAATATGTCTTTGCTTGTAAAATCCAAAAATACAGGGCCAAATGCCCAGCAGCTTTACACACTTCCACGTGGACAGAGACATGGTTTGGACACGTGTGCATTTGCGTGCACTCATGGGCACAGGGGGAATTTATTTCCAAATGTGGCTGCATAAACATTTTTAAAGCAAGGCATCAATTTTACAGCAGAAAAAAATATATAAATCAATTAATAGCAAGAGAGCTTTTCCTGCAGTCGTACTAGGAACATCTATAAACTCTCCACTTTCCAACATTGACCATACAGTCACCCTGAAAGCTTGATACCAAACTGAGGCAGCAAAGTGGCCCCGAGAGCCCATTCCTGTTACAGCATTTAAGACAAATACCTGACTTCGTGTGGACGCTCCACCAAACAGTGCACCAAAAACTATTTAAAAAAAAAAAAAGAGAAAAAGCAGCCCTACAGTCATGCAAACCTGACATAACAGTACATAATTCCATCCTCACTCAACACCTAAAACTAGAAGGCAACCTTGAAAATCCTTCAAGACAGGACAAAAAGGAGGACGCACACCACACCAATACACAGTATGGAGCTCTTCCAAAAAAAATTGGATCTGCTTTCCTCAGAAATTCTTCCTACACAAATCCAGTGATACTGCACCTAATCCTGCTGTGGACAACAATATTGGATTGCTGTTAGTGCCTGGCTTGTCCTGCAGATCCAGCCCAAGAGCAGCAGCCCCTGGGGCAGCACCCAGAGCAGGCTGCTCCCCAGTCCAGCTGGGGCTGCAGACACCCATGTCCATGCACTCTTTCATTTTTGTCTTCAGGGATCATTATCATTAACCATGACTCACAAACCAGAAAGAAGTCATGCAAAGTAAACTCACAGGGCTCCCAAACCAGCCCACAGTGTCCAGGTACAAGCTCCGTCCGTCTAAATATACAGAATTTTTAACACAAAGGCAAGTCCATGTGCCCACGTGTGACAGCACTGACGTCTCCAAAGCTCTTCTCTTACAGCAGATTTATGCCAAGACTTGCTTAGCACTTCGCTCACCCCCTGTATCTGCAGGGGTCTTCCCTACCTGAAGTTACTGCTGCCTCCTGAATCCTCACCTTCTCTCCTAACAAGGTGGGCAAACAGTGAGCCACAAATCCCTCTTTCTAACCTCTGTTGAGTACTGCCATTAACTAATAAGGAAGCAGGGGTGGAAAGCAGTTCTTTAAGTATGCTATTCACATAAACCTAGTTTTTGCTGAAAGAGCACCAAAAATAAACCCCTCAAAAATTCAGTCTCTCATATTCTCATAGCTTATACCTCCATTCAGCTTCAGTAAGCCAGCACCAATATTGCATGCCCAGGCTCCGTATCACTGGGATCACCGGGGCTTGAGTAAAGCAGGAATTTAGCCAGCACCTACTTAATTCCAAATTCATTTAATATCTCTATACCCCCTCCACAAATAAGCCTTACAACATTACAAGTTAATCAAGCCAGGCACTAGTAAAATATCTTTTTTAAAAAACCCTTAAATCTAATAGAAGATTACTGCATTCAACCGTAGAAACAATTTTAAGCCTAAATTTGGCAAGACACATTAGTTTTATATTGAGCTAATTACTTCCAAGTGTCCAGGAAATACAACTCAGTAATTACAGCTGTATTAGCTGGATGCAAAGGAAGCAAGAGGCAGAGGTTATTTACACCAAGTAAGTCACCCTGGCTGTGCTACACAACTCAGCCCTGCTGCACAGACAGGCTTTGCTGAAGAGTGACCCAAAAATGAGCCCCAAAGGTGCCCAACATGCCCTGGCTGACGGTGTTTTAGGACTTGAAGGCTTGTGAGCACTGACACGTGGGCATATTTGCAAGGCATCAGCATTCAAGGAGGCCAAGCTTTTGAGGGGCTCAAGTGTCTCTTTCCAGCAGTAACAATGAAATCAGATTTTCCACAATGCTCAGTCCTGCAGGTGTGATTCTTCTGGCTGTGCCACCCTGGGAGCCAGGCCCCTGGAGAAGGGACAGGGCTCCAAACCCTTCTGCATCCAGAGGCAAAACACTGACCACAGAGGTATCTCATTGCTCAAACACCCCAACTGTGCTTGAATTCACAGCAGCATTACCAAACCCAGCTCAGAGAGACGGGGGCAGCTGAAGTGGCATGCCAAAGCCAGCTGGGTGAGCGAGCCAAAAGCCCCCCGAGATGGGGCTGAGCTGGCTGTCACCACCAGCACAGCTCCAGCCCCCAAGAGCTTCCAGAGCATCCCCAGGAGAGGCCCTCTCACAGGATGTATTCGGGGCACAGTTCATACAAGACGTTTTCCTCCTGGCTGAAGGCAGAGCTCACACTAAATTAAATGACATTAAAGCCTATCATCTGTACACCCCACAGAAAGGACACTCCATCATCATTGTCAAGTGAAAACCTGGAAGCCACGCAGGAGGCAAAATAACCCCTGCTCCCATCATGCTGCTCTAAAAGCACTTTGCTCAGCTGACAGAAATGGATTTGATAATGCAGCAAGGGAAAAATACGTCGTGGGACAACATTTCCAGTTCAGCATTCTCCACCCCCACGTTTTCCACAATAATTAATAACCAAAGCTGTTAATGTTTAAATGATCCACGCTCTCCAGTGCAGTCATCAGTTCCTCAAGAGGCTTTCCACTGGAGCTAATACTATTAACTGTGTGGATGCCTGAGGATAAAAACTGTTTAGTGGATGAAAGGACATTTCTATACTGTATCCAAACATTTAGGAACTCTCTTTTAAAGCTGAAATGACTTAATAAAGCATTTGGGGCTCCCAAGGTTTGCATAAATGTCCATGTTGTACTCCAGGGTTAAAGAAGGAAAATGCTCTTCCCAACCCTCCAGTGCTAATAGATATTCTCTATTGCTCTTCCCCATTCCAAAAGGGCCAGAGCATCCAACCTTCTTCCAGTCTTCACAGCAATCCATTATCCAGGCAGAGCAGGCAGGGATCAGCCAACCCCAGGAAAGCTGAGCAACAGGCATGGAGATGCTTTCTTTACTTTCAGACAGCATTAGAAACTAAATCACTCCCAAACACAGCTCTGGGACTCCATTATTGGTTTATTTCCTTAAGTCCTTGGGAACCTTTGCAGTTGCCAACACACTTGTCAGCACTTAAGGAAAGAGAGAATATTTTAGCATGGAATTATAATCATGATAATCACAAGTTTTTCCTGCCCTGCCTTCTCCAACCACTCCCTGCCCACTCCCCCATCCCAGGATTAACACAGACAAAGGAAGCTTTTAAGACCAAAGCAATTTCTCAGATTCTTTTTGTTTCTTTTTTTTTTTTAATTTTCAAAGAGCCAGGGGTGCAGAAGTTCATCCTGCCTGTGTGTGTTTCCTTATCTGTCCCCCTTCTAATAACTTTTGAAACCCACTAATTTCAAGTAAATCTGAGAGCAGGGCAGAGGTGTCCCCAGCACCAAGTTCAGTGAGGAGATGCGAAGGGGCGCCTGGCTCCTCTCACACCTCATTACACAGCACAAACCCACAGAGGAAATCAATGACCAGAGAAAAGTCCATCGGAAACCAGCCTTCAATCACCCTGCTGCTCATGCAACCACTTGATTCTTAATTCTTCTGACAGCCCTGTAACAAGGGCTGCTGTGGCCCTTCCCTGGGCAGCAGGGCAGTAAATACATCAAGAGCCATCCGTGTCTCCTGCACCGCTGCATGCTCGCCCATGGCCTTGCACTGAGAGGGAGCAAGGGCAAAGCATCATTAAAATGGTCACCAGGCACCAAGGAGAACTCAGGGACTTGAGGGATTTGTTTTCTAACTGGATGGATTTAGAGCCAAACACTTGATTGTAAACGTGAACCCAAAGGTGGATGTTTCCCCCACCAGGCAAAGCTCAACGCCTTCAAACCAATACTTGGTTCAGTGGAAACATTGAACTTTTACTGACTGTTTTGGTCCCTCATTCCTTTTCTTTGCTGCTTCAGATGCCAGGGAGGTACTTAGGATCACTATTCACATCTGCACTACCAGGCTTTGCCATAGGAGACACGGACACTGCCTTGTGGCCACTGCCAAGGGCCCCATCTCCCCGACCTCACCACCCACGAGCTGAGCTCCCACCTGGACATGAGACTTCCCTAAACAGCTCCCAGCCAGCAGTATCAGCTACACTTGCTAGAACAACTTGAAACAAAACAAAACCCAACAAAAAGCAAAATAACCTTAAGTGCCTTACTGACAGCTGGGCTCTTTCTTTTTCCACTTGGGGACTCATTTCTCTAAAACAGAGGCTTCATTCTTCAACATAAGACTTCAAATGTATGGAAAATCTGAACCAGACCTATCACACCAGGCTACAGTTTCCAGCAGGAAGGTTTAATGGGCTCATTGAAAGCATTCTTCAAATGTTTCATTCCTACCATTCCTTTCCCTTCATGGTTCTTCTTTATCAATGGATGCATGGGAAATGGGGTAAAATTGGATCCACAAGGATCAGGTAAATATGTCTGAGCATGTCATGCATTCTGTGTGTTATTGACAATGCTGCAGATTGATTTTGTTCTGCTTTTTCTGACAGGTATGGCACTTGCTGTTCAAACAGACAAACCCAGACCAGCTGCAGATAAGCAGGGACTAACTGAGCTCATTCCAAGGCTGTCTTGCTGGAATGGCAGTGAAGGCTCCATGGATAACTTGGGTCCATCTGTATAAGCTGTGGAGACAACAGTAACTGCCCTTGTATCTCCCTGTGGAGCACAAGGGAGTGCATCTCCCTAGAAAGATAATAACTGGAGGTGAAATTTGGCAAATACCTTCTCTTATAAAGGAGGCAGGCAGCTTCTCTGTCCAGCCAGAAAAATTTGCCTCCAATCCCACCAACTTCTCCAGGATCTCTGTATCACTTGTATATGTATAATGTATACTTGTGTACATATAATATATTTGCAGTCTTTACTTTCCAGGCTGAGTCCTTCAAACCATCCATCCCTTCCCAACTTTCAAATAATTTTTTTGGACAAAAAAACAACCCTTCAGGAGCACAACAGGAAACAACCAAGTTTCAAGCAGATGAATGTCTAAGTTTGTGAAACTCAGGATGCCAGTAACTTGAATTCCAAGTCTCGGGCATCTCATCCCAGATTTAGAGTTCACAGCCATCCTATCAAAGTGTATAAATGTTATCATCAGAATAAGCACTGCTACAGTGGAAAAGTCGTCTCTGTAGGTATTACCTACAAAGAATTCTGGTTTGTGCATCATGATTACCAAAGAGGAACTCAATTCTTCTGCTCTTCAGCACAGTGAAGACACTGGAATTGAGCCATCAGTTACATACAGAGAAACTCATGGAGTTGCTAAATGCTTAAATGCTGGATATTCAACAGCAGGGGAGGTTCTGCTTACCTGAATACAAACTGCACATCCTTTGCACAAAAAGATGAGGTTTGGATTAAGAAATGACTTTCAGAGTGCTCTGCCTTAGTAAATCAAAGTCAGACTCTCAACCTTACAATGCTGTTTTCCTGTGATCCTATACGTATTGACACCAGAGAACATGCACAAGTGTCTGGGCACTGGGTGGGGGCTCTGGGAAGGGAGATGACTGCAGTTCAGGGGAGAGGAACACCACACTACAGGTGGAGAATCTGAAGCTGAAATACATTACAGTCTTGAGAAATCATCTCATGTAACTGGTACTACAAATTGGCTTTAAGAGACATCTCAGCTGGCACATGTATTCCCCACTGAACAGTGATACCTATTCAAATGATCAAAACCTGTCAGTTCTTAAATTCAGGATAAATCCCAGACCTCAGAAACAGGAAAATGAAAAAAAAAAAAAAAAAAGTTCAAAAGCAGTAAGACAGCAAATGTTACTCTCAGGACCAATCTCTCTGATATGCCTCAAGCTTGCCAACAGCATTCTAATGCCACAGGCATGTTACTTTCCTTTGCCCTCATATTTTATTTCAGCAAAGCCCTGTCCTAATAACTGATTACCAAATACCAAACAAGCTGCAGTGTTATCTTGCTAGCTGGTGAAATATTTAGGTACATTTAAGTGCCATGCAAAAATGAGCCTGAATATATGGGCTATAGAAGGCAGAAATAGGCGGTTTGCATTCAGAGACAGGAATATCCTATCGAGACCCATTCCTCACTCCCAGAAAGCGCGTGTGCCCTCTCGCCAAATCAGTGCAAAGCAGCAGCGCTGCTGCCACCGGGTAAAATCCCTCCTTCCCATTCAATGTGGAAATTACCATTCCTCACCATTCACAGGCAGCTCCCACCCTCCAGCCAGGCTCACCTGCAGGACTGGTCAGAAATGAGGGCTCTGCAGAGGGGGCTGTGTCTGTGAGCAGAGCCTTGGGAAGGAGGAGGAGTAATTCCACTGAGTCCTGGGCTGCGGGCAGAGTGCCTGCTGCACCTCCAGGGATGGAAGGGGCAGAGGACACTGCAGCCACGGGACAGGGTGGGCTGACAGCCACCCTGCTGTCCCAGGGAGCAGGACAGGGAATGCTCAGCACCGCCCTGGCACCAGGAGCACCAAACACCATGGACACAGCGGGCGGTGGTGGCTGCTGGCAGCCCATGCCCGGACACCTGACTGCTCTAAGGGCACTAAGGGCACTAAGGGCACCCCAAGCACCCTGCTGGGGGGGATGGATGCTGCAGAGACCACTGCCCACCCACCAGGGCCGGAAAGGCAAAAACCCCAGAGATTGTAACAAAAAAACCACCACAGAAAAGGAGTGTTTGCTATTTTGTACATCTCGACAGAAACAATCGGTCTGTAACACAACAGATTCCTCACAACCATTGGAACATCCTCCCTTCCAACCCCTGCTGTTTCATTTGTCAGGAATATGAAAATAGCTTTTAAAAAATTGCCCAATGTTGGGGTTTTTCTCGGGACCACTGTCCACTTCAAAAATCAGACTGCACATTTTCCGAGCTGTGACATACACAACATTGCTTCAGCTGTTTCTGAGACACAGAAACCAAAGTCCAGGAGACACAGTGAGGCCACCAGCAGCAGCAATGCCTCTGACCCCGTCCAGGGCTCATGGTCCTGCCCCACTCCACCCTAAGGATATATGGGGGCTGGGAACAACCCACCGAGACGATTTTCAATCCAAAGAAACAAACCAAATTTTTGCCCTACCCAAAGGAGAAACAACGAAGTAATTGCAAGTTTGGCCCTTCATAATTGCCTGCAAAATGTTCTCTGGGTTTGGCAACAAGGATCTAAAATAGCCACCAGTTCTTGAAAGATTTCCAGTCCAGCAGCTCAGGCTCTGAATAGGCACCCAAATGTCTAAATCACGCTCTGAACCGAACGCACGTGCCACAGTATTTGCAACACACCTGCAAGTCTCAGTCTTTCCATGCTGCTATAAAGACCATCATTCAAAGTTCTATCAGGTGTCCAAAATTTCAGCAGCTGCACAACTGGAATCATCACTGATTCACAGGCTACTGCTCCTTCGGCAAAGTCCTCTCTGGTCTTTCGTGTGAGACAGACAGTTAAGCTTGACTTTATTTGCATCCTGCTTGCCAAGACCTGTGAATTGGGAATTAATAGCTCCCACTGCTCCCACACTGCAGCCAATTTTACTGCATTCACTCCAGCACATCTCAATGCACAGAGGTCAGATGCAATTTTAATGAGCACCTCTACTCTTCTATTTATTTTAGTACCTTTATTGCCCCATCAAATCTATAATAATTAAGCATATTATAATTGCAGAGAATTAAACAGTCTCCTTAAATGTATCCCTATTATTTTATAATCAATTAAAATTAATAAAATTGATTGTAAAATCTTGTGTCTGGTGTACAGTAATATCTGTTCTCATCATTACACAAAGCCGTACTTCAGTAATGGCCAGCTACAGAGATTTCTGTACTATCAGAAGGTCTATAATAATCCATTTTCTTTACTCATCTTCTGATACCTTGATCCCTTCCTCAGAGTACCATTAATGCCCTGGTTTGCTGGGCTTCTCCCAGACCAGCAGCGGGCCTGGCTGCAGGGGCTGCCAAGGGAGCTGACATGTGGCACCAGGTACAAGCAAATCCAGCCTCACCCCCTGTGACAGCAGCTCCCAGCTGTGGACAAGCCCTGCTGCTCCAGCTGAGCAGAACACGGGGCGAGATGGGGTGCTGGGAGCTTCCCTTTCCAGCCTAGGTTCCCCCCCTGCTAGCAGCAAGGAGAACTCCCTAGAAAAGCAGCACTTTCACAACTAATCAGCCTCAGGATATTCTGCACTCTCTTATATCCTCACTTCCCATCACCTAAGAGACTTTGTGCTTTCCCAGCTGCTCAGCCATCTCCACTCACAGCTCTGCTGCCTTACAGCTGGGGGTTTCCTTGGCAATTATATCTCTTCAGTTGCTGAAAGCATCAGAAAATGACCCCAAAAGACCTCCTTTCTCCGTAAGAGCAAAGAGGAGCCGGTGGAATCACAGAAGTAATACAATTTTCAGTGTAAGTACATTACCTCATGGAACTTCTTGCCACAGAGTCCTCCCAGGGCAAACAGTTTGACAAGCACTCAGTGTCTGTACTGCACAGCTCAGTACTCACCAGCAGCAGAGAAAGAAGCTGGAACAAATGTCACCCACTGGGCTAGTCTTGCCTTTTCTTTTCCTATTTTGGGGCTATTTTGGGAGAGAAGGGTCTAGAAAATGAACTGCCAAGAAAAATGATGCTGTGATCTCTGGGAAGCCAGAGTTACAAGGTTGAGGACTCGTGTCTGACTCTGCCCAAGCAGAACATGTTTGCAAAGGGGAGTCTGCACTGTCTGACTGATGATCTGATGCATCAAGGTCTTCCAGAAAATGAAGAGGCAATCTATAAAACATTGCCCCAAGCCCCAGAATTTCTGCTTGAAAGATGGAGTTAACAAAAACTCTATTCCCATTGAATTTCCATGGGAGGAATTTTGCTTATGTTATACAAACCAAAGCTGACTTGCTTAAACTTTGTGACCAAGTGGTACTCTCTGCATTTTGCCTTTGTCATCCTGGATGTGCAGTTTGGTTTCTCTGTTTCACGTTCCTTCACTATTTTTATGTCTGAGGGGTGGTGGATGTATTTTGGCCAGGGAATTCCCCCGGCCAAGCAGAGAAGACTCCTTTTGGTCAGTGTTTCTGCAGCAGCTCCCACAGCAGCTCCCCTGACCTCGCTGTCCCTCCACAGTTCAGGTCTGACTTCTGCAAAGCAAAGCACAGTGTGCTTAGGGCTCCTTGAAACCCCCTGATGTTCCTGAGCATCTGAGGGCACTGGAGCACAAGGCTGGACGTGTGTGGTATCACGTCCTAATGTGTGTCGCCAGCTAATGGCAGCCACTGTAATGATGACACTGTGCAGATTGCAGACCCTTTCAGCACCTCTCAGGCTGCCTTGCTCCGAGCCCCGGCGCGGCTTCGCTCTTACTGACGTGGCTCTCCTCTGAGATGCTCTTCTCTCTGTCGGCTTTGGGGCGTGATTGGAGCTGCTCCCACGGCAGTCAATGAGTGTGAACCTCCCCGTGCCACAGGGCTTTGCCACGAGTGCCTCGGTGTGCAGGTGGCACTTGGCACTGATGGCTCTGCCGCAGGCTCAGCCATGACCATGGCCAGCCTGGCTCTGGCCACGTCCCTGCTGCCCGCAGGGGAGGACAGAACCCCGAGTTACATCACAGGCATCTCACGGGGAAGGCGATCTGCTTACTCAGAGCAAGCTTTTTATTTTTAGACTCACTGGAGGAGGCAGTGGCTTTATAAATAAAAGGCTGCTCGGAGTCTGAGTAAGCAGCGCGCCTGCACGGCTTCTGTCACGGCGATGACTGAGCGATTCTCCACCCCGGGGATGGAGTGGGAGGCCACAGCAAATGCTCTCTGCGTGCGGCACGGAGGCGTGGGAATTTCACTGGAAATGCTCCGGCTTCAGAGCTGGACACGGACACAAAACACGTGGCCACAGAGCCTCTCCTCCTGCACAGTGCCAGCACCCAGGGCTCGCTGCCTTCAAGGAAAGCACCACAGCCCTAAGCAACAGGATCCCAGGGGAGCCTTCATGACCCAGGTGTTTCCTCTTCAAAACACGCATTCACGAAGCCTTTCTCAGTCTGGAGCAATAAACTCCTCCTTGTAGGCAGTACCTACACCATCTCCTCATGCAGTCCTCTCCAGCAGTACAGAGTTCAGAGACAACCACTGTGGACTCCAGGCTCCTGGGAGGAAGGCAGGATTTGTACCTTGAGGGGTCAGAAATTGGTAACTTTGATACTCTAAGCAAATCTCCAGGATCTCTCTGCTTATTGATCCATCTCCTTGTTTCCCTTCTGCAGCAGGAAGTCATTCTAGCTGTTCTTCAGCACTTCTGTCAGTCGTGGAGTAATAACCAGCTTAGGGAAGAGCAGGCTGGGTTCCACCTAAACACTCCCTATTTCATCTATCGTCCAAAAGAACAAATACATAAAGTAGCTGGAAACATCATCCCCAGCTGCAGTTACATACAGTATGCCATGCAGTTAATCCTGAGCACACCAACACCAACATTTCCCATTTATGGGATCAGACTTCTTTTTCCTCTCCCCGAGCTATTCCTCGCCCTCCCTGCAACAGCTCCATCCTTCCAAGCGGCACTCCCAGCTGAACAGCCCCTGGAACAGCACAGCTCTGCTTTCCATCTGAACGGGCAAGGCTCATTGTTTAAAGCATTATAGTTCTTCTGAGCCTAATAGTATTTGAAAGCAAAAAACAAATTCATTGTTCTCAAAATGAGTAGACTTAGGAGAATTTGTGATGCAGTGGAGGATCCCCACAAGGCAGGGACATGACAGCATTTTGCACCTCCTGCTGCTGCTGGTGCTCTCAGCCCTCCTGGCACAGAGACCCCATGCCCTGCAGATTTCTGCCATGGCTCTTGCAGAGTTACTTTCCAATGGGACAGCTTTTTTTGTTTTAGTGGATTTTAAAATCACTGCATAATCCTACTAGCTGTGTTTAGTTAATCTGGAAACAAGAAGAGAAAAGGATTGGGTCTTGCTGCGTGTCCAGCAGTCTCCATGGTACGTGCAATTGATAGAGCCAGAGACATTTCTCCTTCACAGCCAGTGCAGTTCTTCACTCTCTGCTAATGGGTATTAGGAGCCCTCATACATGTACTTGAAATGTACCCTAACACATGCTTCAAATCTAACAACAGGAAGGCTCCAGTTGGGAACTCTTTCAAGAGAATCATTAAGTACATGCATAAATCTTGTTGAGAGTCAAGCCTATGTTTTGAACTCTAGTCCCTGATGGTTCAAATCCAAATTTACAACACTTCCAAGCTTCCTTAAAAGGAAAAAAAAAAAAAGGGCAATAAAATTAATGATCACTTGTGTTTACATTTCTGTTGGTGCATTTCAGCAAGTAAGATTACATCCATGTATTCAGAAGTCAGAGACACATTATTCATAACGCTATCAGCTCAGAATTGCCTTCCATGCTCTGCTTTTGTGCTCAGCTCTGCACTCATTTTGTAAAACACCCCTTACTCAGAGTCACACTAACAACAGCAGCAGAGGACAGAAGGATAAGCAGAGCCAGAGAGAGAAGAGGCACCACTGGATGCATCACCACCATCCTGAGATGTCCATCCAGCCACTCTGAGCTTGGCTGGGCATGGTTTGTGGTGGAGCAAGGGAAGGTGGCTGCTCCTGCGCTACAAGGTCAGGCAACCAAAGCCACTCTGAACAAAGCCACGTTCCAAAAGCATCTAATTATCCACACCACTCCTCCTGCTCTACCATTTCCAGGCACCATAAAAGAAGGTGTAGTTCAAATAACCACCATCCATCTGGGAATACACTCTGTGATTCCTTACTACATATTCTTTTATCCCACAGGTATTTACCCAGCACCAGGACGAGGTTCTGCTTGCACAGATTACCAACAGATTTGTGTGCCAGAGAAATCAAGTCTCCCTCTTCCCTTCTGTCCTGTCCTCCTTTTAAATTCTCATGTGTCTTTTCTGTAATGGCAGAGAGGTGAGGCCTGAGAACCTGCCAGTAACTCATCCCCCAGCACAGAGCCCTCAACAAGCTCTCTGCCTCTACCAAAATATGGGGCTTCTTTGCTAACAAGTTTGCTCTCATGAATGACATTTCAGACTGCTGGCAAGCTCCTTGACTTTAACTTGTGAGCTCCAACATATACTCAAAGGCCTCAAGTGTGATACTAGGTGTCCCCCTGAGCAAAGGAGAAGGCAGGATTAATGACTGCCTGCATGAATTATTCAGAATGCTCTGCCATTCCAGAAGGAAGGACGTTGGGCAGTTGAGACCCAGAAAGAATATAAATATTCCCTTATTTATTCACAGACTATTTGTTCATTCCTCCAACACTAAAGTACATGAGAAAGAGCAAAGCATTCAGTACCTGACATAAATCATTTCTATTTCTTAAAGCGCCTCTTTCCTTGCAAATACGCTAATAGAAGTTAAATCTATTATCATAAACTTTGTTAGAAAGAGGTCCTGACCTCTCAGGATGGGATACAGACCCTATTAAATAGAGTTGAAAATATATCCTGGTTTGGCAGAAACTCATTTTTCACTTCTTACCAACCAGCATCAGAACTAAATTTATGCCTCAGTTAGTTCAAACATTGGACAGAGAATGAGACAGGGCTGTACAATGAAGATAAAATCCTGGCTTGGCTGAAGCTAATGGCAACAGGCCCATCAGCTCCCAGGGAGCTCGACAGCTCCTTGAATCACAGCGAGAGCTGAGGAGCTCCTGCCCAGGGATGCTGCGTGGTGTGCCAGGAGCACCCTGGTGCTCATCCCTCCTTCACCACAGGGCGTTCAGGACATGTGAGGAGATGAAGGGCTTTGAGAGAAGACCAGGAATATTTTCTTGGTCATGCATTATATTGCTGTTTGGGAAAGTCACGTTCTCTCCCTGTTGCAAACTCCCTGTGTAAACTTGGGATGTTCACTTTTCCCAGGGTTTGTTCTTGTCAAATGCTCAGGAAAGGCAGCAGTCCCCTGCACAGCAGTGCAGTGATGGTGGGTCATTAAAGAACAACAACCAGCAGAATGAAATTAAATCAGGATGGGGACTAGACATTCCTGTAGCCACACTGGGACACCAGACTTTCAGCAGCTAAAATAGGTAAGATAAATTCCACCTCCTATAACAAAAACCAAAAGAATGACTTTCTCATCCCCAACCGACAAAACGTGTTCAAAGCCACTAAAGCTGCTCATTCAGCTGCTGGCTCAGGGTGCAGCTCTGAGTTCCTCAGAGCAAGTCACAAACTTGGCATGGAAACAACAGGATGAGGCCACCTAAGAAAAGTAAGCTTGTGTCCTCTGTGCATGAAGCTGTAGCTGAAGAGGAAACCTCAACTTGCCCCTCCTTTCTCTGGAGGGCCTGGCTTTGCACCTCAATAGTCTTGAAAATGGAAAAGGTGTTGAGAGATTTATTTTTAAAATTGCACTTTTCTCACGTGACGGTTTTTAGTAGCATGACCTCCATTATTAATCAGAACAGAATGCAAAACAGCTTCAAGCAACCTTTCTAAGTAGCAATGTTTATCGGTTCAGAGAAGTAATTAGGGAGGCTCTGGGTTGTAGAAGCACTGAACACTATTTCCAGTTAAATGCAAGGCCATTCATTACAACTGTCATTATCTCAGGATGACTGTAGCTCATATCACTGAACTTACAAACCTGCTCTGTGCATATTACCAAAGTCACCTCCCAGCCCTGCACGTGCTGGGCAGAAGCAAGTCCTTGCCCCCACTCCAGCCTCTCCCAAAACTGATGAACACCCAGGTGTCTCTGCACTGTCAAAACATTCACTGAACTTCCCTGTTTATGATTTTATCTCCCACCTAATTAGAGCTGAAATAACATAATAAGATTTGTTCTCCCTGTTCGAGTCTGATGTATTTAATAGATTTTTCAATATTGGTTTATCCAGCTATGTCAAAATGACAGCCCCACTTAATGTTAATCAGAGGTTGCGTGTGAGCATCAACGTTGAGCTCTGCACAGCTCAATGGAATTATCAGAGTTGTGAGGCACCGTCGATATGTTTTGATCTCTGTGTCAAATGAATTTCGTTCCTTGTTAATTTTTTCCCTTTATGTTTCACTGCTGTTTAATTGTTTTGTCATCCATGTGTATGCTGCTCTATCTAATTGCAATATTGGATATTGAGGCAAATCAGAGGGCACGGTGTGACATTCACTGTCACTGAAGATCAGATATTTTCTCATACCTACACACCAGCAGCACATGGCGTGAATAAGCCTGGAAATCCCAGCTCCAGCTTCCAAGGAGCTGTTAAAAATCATTCTGATGGTTCTCCACCATCACTCAGCTACAAAAAAAAAATGATTAAACAAGGGCTTTGGCACTAAATAGTGAGAATTAGCTGAACTTAAGCCACCATGGAGCCAGCCTGAGAACCCCACCATGTACACAAGTCAGGGTAAAGGGGAGAAGACCTTGAGTTCCTGTACAGAGCTCACCAAGCCCACTCTTCCATGGTCAAAATGCATGCTCAAACATGAAGGTCTGGAAGGAATCTCCCCCTTCCCCAGCACTGCACAATTTCTTGCTGTCCATGAGTGCAGACCTGCAGACCAGGAGTGAAGAGAAGCAATGGTATCCCCCAAAACAGCAGAGCAGTTCTCTTAAGTCGTAGAAATAAGGGATGACCAGCACAGAAAATCCTCTGTTCTACTCATTAAATGCTAATTTAAGAGCCTATTCTAACTGCATCAAACCAATTCTTGTTCTCTGTGGACTTTAATTAGAGCATGATCATTTCCCTAATGAACCCACATGCAGTGTAGATCCCAAGAACAGTGTGATGGGGTAACAATAATTTTTCCACCTCTAAGTTGAAACTCTCCAGCAAGGCTGACTTTGTTTAAAATAAGTGATTTCTTCTATTGACACAGAATCATGGAAATCACCTCTAACAGCATCGAGTCCAATTGTTGCTCCAGCACTGCCAAGCCCACCAATAACCCATGTGCCCAGATGTCCCATTTATATGTCTTGGACATGATACTTATGGTCACCATGAGAAGGCTAAATCAGACCTGTATTTAGATCCCTATTTTCTCAAAATTCAACATGTGGAAACAGATTCAAAGCTGCTAGCACACAGATCCACCATTGGGCAGTCAGTGCCTGGATTCAAACATAATCTTCATTGTCAACCCAATACTGGGCCCATCACACAACATATTATAATTTAACTTAAACGAACCAGCAATAGGAAGCTGAAGACAAAGCAGCTGAAAGACAGTCCTGTTTGATATGTGTCACTGTCAGAATCTTTGAGAAGTGTCAGACAAGCCAACACATGGTCTATCCATCATAAGACTCTTTGGATTGACTGACAGATTGTATGAAGCACTTACTGTTAACTTGGACTTAAAATGTCATCAGAGGATACATAAAACTTACCTACTACAGCCTGCTTTGTTTAGCCTGGCTAATAAGTTTTAGCGACCCAAATATACACTTGCCCCTGATCTCCAAAGGATTCGTAATTTGGATGCAATAGTGAATGTATCTGAAAGGCCAAAGCAGACAGGCTGGGGTTGATTATCAGAAATACATCAACAATTTTCTTTCCTCCTCTAGGTCTGAGATGTAAGATGCTTCCTGGGGTAAAAGACCAAGGAAATTAGTCAGATGGATTTGGAGGTCACGTTTCTTCCCTAATTCCGATAATCAGCACATCCATTGCCCTGACATCTGGTTTTCAAATGTTCCCTGAACACACAAATTCATTTTCTCGCACGTTGCAACCCAGACAGCCCTTTCTCTAACAACCCACTCCAGCAAAAGCAAAAGCTGGAGATGACGGATCACATTCAGAGAGCTAAGCAGGAGCTGCTGGCCTGGCCTGCAGCCCCCCAGGCCTTCAAACAACCTGAGCTCAGAGTAAATTCAGATATTTAGAATTCAGGGAATGCCATGAGACTATTTCTGGGAATAACACCAACATCATGAATAAACACGACCAGATCTCAGATGAGAAAAACTAAATTATATTTTAATTGAGCAGCCTCTGTCATGATCTTCCAAAATCGTGGTGGGAGGGGGGGAGCTCAACTTGAATCGCCTTTAAAAGCTTCCATTCTTGGAAAATTTTGAGCAACAACTCCGTGAGATTTGAGTTCAACCACCAGAACTGGACAGCTCAAAACAACGAGACATCTCTAAACCCACAAGCCCCAAGGCTTTACTCCAACAGCTTTATTCTTCCCCTCTGCTCAGTCGAAGCCAAATCATGGACTGTTATCAGCAGCTCTCACAAGGCTTTGCTGTTTTACGAAGCCCCTTTGGACTCTTCCCCTCCATCCCCAGGTGGTATCTCAGACCACACTGGGGCTCAGCTCTGCCACCACCAGCACGCCTGGATGGCACACCAACCCAGAAACGTGCTGGATCCCCCTGCCAGTGCTGCAGGAACGTGGAGGGAACACGAGCTCCCGTGGCTGTGCCAGGGTGAGGATGTCGGGGCTGGGCTGGGCAGAGCCCCGTGTGCGGGCACGGCTGGGGCTGGTCCTGGGGGGCTCTGCAGGGACGGCTCTGCCAGCCCAGCCTGGCCCCTCACACCCCCCTCACAGCCACACTCACCTCAGACAAACACGTGGTTTTGTCTCCCAGGTGAACATTCCTTTTTCCTCCCCTGAACAAAACAGGAGGCAGCTGCTCTGAGAGGAACTAATTTTGCTGACTGCTGAAGTGGAATCTGCTCGATGGCACACTGCACCCATGGAATCCATCAGTCACAGACCATCCCATCCCACCCCCTCCATGGGCAGGGACACCTCCCACCAGCCCAGGGTGCTCCAAGCCCCGTCCAACCTGCCCTTGGACACTGCCAGGGATGGGGCAACCTGTGCCAGGGCCTCTCCACCCTTCCCTTCTTGGGAAGAAGAATTTCTTCCCAGTATCCCATCTAACCCTGCCCTCTGACAGTGGGAAGCCATTCCCCCCTGCCCTGTCACTCCAGGCTCTTGTAAATAGTCTCTCTCCATCTTTCTTGCCGGTTCCCTTCAGGTATTAAAAGGCACAATGAGGTCACCCTGAATCCTTCTCTTCTCCAGGCTGAACAATCCCAATTCTCTCAGCCTTTCCCCACTGGAGAGGAACTCAAGAATCAAACTGCTCCCCACATTCCAGTCTGTGAAGCAAAGCACAAACCAAACATTTTTAAAGCTTTCCCCAGGTGTAACCCAGCTTCCAGCAAATTTGTGCTAAATCCCATTCCCTCTCCTGCCCCCTTCTCTCCACAGGGATTCCTGCAGCTGAAAACTGACATCCCCACCTGGGCTGGGCCCACAATGCCACCACTGTGCCCCAGGGCCCCTCATCACCCAGCACACAAATCCACCCTCTCCTGCCCCCAGCATGGCAGGGGATCCCTGCCTGGCCCCCACGGAGGACAGAGCATGGACAGGGCAGGTCTCGTGGCCAGGGCAGGTCTCATGGCCAGGGCCATTTGCACCCATAGGCACCTGCTGGCAGAGGACAGGACACCAGGGCTGCTCCCAAGTCCAACAAAGTCAATAGGATTCTTTCTCTTTGCATTAACAGCTTTGGGGTCAGCTCTTAGAAAAACAGGTCAATAACAATATCAATAATTACAGGCACAGCCAAGCATGGACTGCACTGTCAGAGCATCAGAGGCCTGTTCCAAGGAGAACAGCAACTCTTCCTCTCCCTGGGCGGCCACAGGGCAGATGTGCACCCACAATATCCCAGCAGATACTACTTTATTGTGCTCCAGAAGGCCAGAAAGATTAAAACAAGTTGCCTGAGGTGACTCAGGAGGTGCCCGGCAGTGTCAGGCAAGTTCAGCTGTGCCCCTTCCTTCATTGCCCGAGAAGCTGTGGACAGACACACGGGTTCCCATCCCAGGAGCCAGCCCAGGATTAAACATTCCTCTGTGCTTCTGAATCAAAAGGCAGCAAGAGCTCCTCTCCTGTTCCTTGGCCTTGTAGGATTTCTCAGAAGATTTGAAACAAAAAAAGTTCACTGAACTTCCTTTTTGCATTGGCTCTTTTGCATTTAATATAGGGGTTTACCTATTTGTATTTCAAATGGAATTCAAAATGAATGTGACTATATTTAATCCCTTGTTACTACACTGGCAACATCAAGGGACATCACTGAGCTGTTGGAGCAGGTTTGCTACGAAGTCAGAGAGCACAGGCTTATGTTGCTCCTGAAGTTTGGGGCAGCCATGCAGGGCTCCTGCTCAGCACCAGATGTGGAGATGAGGATGCTGGAAGGAGGGGAGGGAGATGGGACACAGAGTAGCAATTTTTCCAAAGCCGCATTTTAATGTTTTTCAGTTGTCCAAAATGGTACCTTAAACTCACCACCATTGCCTTGGTTTCCCAACCAAGACAGATCCCACACACTGATGTACCTCGTGTGCTATCTGTACAGATGTGCTGCCTTTCCTCCACATCTTCATGAGCTAAACTGTCCCACTTCCTCCTGTGGGGCCGTGCAAGACACATCCTGGTCTTCCCAGTGAGCATCACAACACCGCTGTTTCAAAAAAATTTGTTCCCTTTGGAACAAATCTGATGTTTAAGCAAATGAGGGAGCCAACATCCAGTCATCACTTAGGACAAAATACTGCCAGGCTCCAAGAGCAGCACAGCCTGGCTCAGACATAATCCTTGCAGCTTAACTGATTATTTTTATTTGTTCTCTTACCATTCTCCTCATCATATCCAAAATGCAATAGGCAATGGCCAGCTGCCTGTGCCAATGCCACTGGCAAACATTCATCAGAGCTCTAATTACTGCCAGTAGTGGAAAAAGACTGTCAAATCTCATCCTGGCAAACACTGGGGTGTGTAAACCTGAGCTTTATCATGCTCCCAAATGCCCCAGATGGGGATTTCTTCTGTCTTTAGATGTGGGGTTATGGTAGCACCTGCACCAGCTACTGGCAGTGAGGATTCCTTCCTGCTCAGTCATTAGCAGGTTTTACAGCTTGCTCACACTGGCCAGGCTGCCCAAGGAGGCCACTGAGTTCCCCTCCATAAATACACCCAGCACTGCATCACTAAGGGCCACAGTGTGGGCAGGACAGGGTACCCCCCTTCCTCTCCAGATGAGTTTGGAAGAGAAAAGGAAGTTCTGCCTAGGGATAAAACCCAGGCCCAAGAGTCACCTCAGCAACAAAAATGTTATATATATAACCTCTTTCCTGCAGTTTATTTTTAAATCTAAGAGTCCTTTTGCTTTTTTAACATTGGAATGCAGAACTACATCTAAGACCCATAGGGTCAGAGGAAGCACTAAAAAACAGCAACCAGTAATAAACCCAGATGCATTAAAAAAAAAAATGGATGTTTGTGTGCTCAGATGTTGAGTTAGTAACAAAAGCATGCCTTTGACACCAGTTCCCCATTCCCACCTTCCCCCAGCCCATTAGACACAGCACACAGAGGCAGTGGTTACCCACCGAGGAGCAACATCCTTCTCCCTCTGCTCAGCAGAAGATACAACATCCACAGGGACAGCATCCCCTTTGGAAGCTGTCTGGGTTCATGGGCAATGCAAACACTCCTTCCCACCCTGTGCTCTCAAGGACTCCAGCAAACTTTACAAACCACCCCCAGCAATTCAAATGGCTGTGATCACTGGCACCCCTTTGCTGTAATTAGGGAAAATACCAGCTCCTTCCAAAAATTTCTGCAGATCTGTGAACTGAGAAATGCAGACAAAAACAAAAATTGTGATGTGGTTTGAAAATAAACCCCAGATCAACCAAGTCTCTTCACCAGAAACCTTTCACTCTCCCTCCAGCTTGACTAAAGGCTCTTCACACCTTGAAAGATTGGGATATAAGTGAGAAAAATAGGCTCTTTTCCCAAAGAGATCTGTTAGAGGACAACATGTGATCTATAAAGAGGTAGGGCTTCTGTCTTCAAGGCAGTTTCGTGCCTTCTGGCCCAAATTTTGTTTGTGAGCATCAGGGAGTCGCTGCAAACCCAGCCTGTGCCCACAGCAGGTCCCAAGCCATCAGTGGGGGAAATGCTGCAACACACACACTAGAGCAGCTGTCTGTGAGCCCCCGGGTCCCCCCGAGTCCCTGTCCCCACCCTGGCCCTACAGCCCCCGGCAGAATGAGGGAGCACCCAGGGAGACCTAAGTCCATCAGACAGGGGGATGTGCCACTGCTCATCTTTTGTGTGCCCTTCAGTGGTAACAGGAGCAGTAAGGGCAGATGTGGGATGGACAGACAAGGAGCCACCGAGATGCTCTCATTTCCCTGCCAAGCCTGGGGAAGTCGCTGTCAGAGGGGGAACACAGGGGGCTGCAGCTGGGAGGCTGCCCCTGCAGCCCTGATCCAGAACCTCCCCTCCTCTAGCCTGAAAACCTACTTCAGAAGTTACCTTGACACGTACAAAGACAAACTAATGCTTAAAAGAGTTGTGTCCTCCTCCTGTGCTGGTTTAATCGCTGCAGTCGGGCTGTGGAGTCAAGCACAGCCTGAGCTGGCAGTGCCTGCAGCCCCGTGCAGGTGGCACAGCACACACCTGTGGCTCTGTCCTGGGCAGCACCTGCACACACCTCTCACCTCTACATCTCCTGTAAAAGCAAATCCAGAGAGAAGAGCAGCACACCCCCTAACCTCCCCACCTCACCCCCAGTGTGACACCTGATCACCCACATCTTCAGCTTGGCCATAGTGAGGAACACCAAGAGAGTCTGACAACACAAATATAACTTCAGAGTCGGCACTGAAAGACAGACTTGATGGAGTTTAACCCACTTCTCTCCACGGCATACACTTGCAGGACCATATCTGGTCCCAGGGGAGGACAAAGAAGTCTGTGATGTCAAGCAAAAGAAGGGAGGAAGGGAAAGAGGCTCAAGTGATTATGTAAATCAAACTGAAATTGAAATTTCAGTCTAACCTGCTGGGAAGAAACCCACAAAGTAGGGCAATTAGAAGAAGCAATTATTCCAGGATATAAATAAGAGAGATAATTTCATTTCTCATTGAAGCTATAAGGGCTTTGGGACCTCAGTGACGGTGCCAGAGAAGTTTCCAGTAACTCAGGGGGTGGTTATTGCACCTCCTCTACAGTAATGGCACGTGCCTTATTCCCACAAGTAAAGATAAACCAGCCCATCTGTTTTCACCATGGGGCACAGTTTTACCTTTCTGGCCCCAAGGACCCCAGCTGAGATGTTCAGCATATGCTGCTGCTGCCATGCCAAATCACCAGGAGAAAACCACCAAAACAAGCCCCCGTTTTGGCACCATCTAATATTCAGGGAAATGGACTGGATGGGGAATTTAAGATGACTGAAGGTTTCATGCAGTCCCTTGTGAGAAATTATGACCTATTTCCTTCCTTTGATTGTATATCCTTCCTGAACTGACTTTTGGATCATTCAATATTAAAAATGCATTGCCCTATAAATAGGCAGGGTAAAGAAACATTTCTTGCACTTTAAATCACTCTGCTTGAGATTACATTCAAGCCTCATTACTCTAAAGAGACCTGGGATCCTCTTCCAAATGACTGAATTGGGGCAGACATTTTTCTGACAAGATCCTAAAAGTATTCAAGTCCATCCAGGCAGCAACGTCTGGCTTTTGTTTGAAAGAAGATTTCTTGTTCTCAGCAATGCTAGCAAAGCAATGTCATGTCATGTTTACTACTTCCCCTCTATTGACTTCTGCAGCTGGTGAATTTTTTATGATAGAAATTACAAATATTTAGCCTGCTGATGGCAGGATGAGCCAAGTATTCCCAAGGCTCATGCACACCAGCGTCCTTTGTTCCCTGGTTTCAGCTGCCCGTGTTAGATCTGCTTACATCCTTGCATGTGCTGGCACAACAATCAGAAGGATGCACAAACCCATCCATCCCAGGGAGCTGCAGAGCGGCAGCCCCGGGAATTCTTCCCCCTTTCCATGTTCATGGCACGCTCGGAGAGAGCTCCGGCACCGTGCCAGGATCTGCAGGCACTGCCAGGGCAGGGAGCATTTCTGCCAGGGACGAGCCCACAAGTGACAGCAAACTGCTCTGAGAGGGGATTGTCCCTCTCTGCTCTGCACTGGGGCAGCCTCAGCTGCAATAGTGGGGCAGGTTGGGGGACACAATGGA